>KE159064.1:0-34144 GCA_000411055.1 Leavenworthia alabamica | reverse complement strand
TCAAATGACCCCACTTTAACCCTTTTATAAATTTCATCTTAATATATTTAAAATGAGATCTTTATAACAAGTTGAAGATCTTTATAAATAGATTTAATCAAATTGTTTCTGGGTTTTGTTTCTTTATTTTTATTCGTTCTTGTTTACTAGTTGAAGATGATGACGATGATGCAATACCTAATTCCAGAACCAAAAACAAAAGAGGTAACCCTAATTCTATTTCCTTGGAGATTTTGATTGTGAATATCTCCAGAACGATTCGAATTCAACACAATTACTTTTGGTGTTTATGTACCTGTTTACTCCTCCATAGACTTAGCGTGATTAACAAGTAATATAGATTTTTGATCTAAGTTTAGTTTAGTTTTGTTGCGTTCTCACTTTTGTTTTACTCTCTAAACCTTTAAAAAAAAACAGATTGTGTTCGAGCTGATGGTCCAATTACACTAGCAGAATTTAAAGAATTAACATGTAAGCGTAAAGCAATCGAAGAATCTGTAAATGGAACCAGCAAATTCACTGAAGCTATTGCAAGAGAGATGAACAGAGGATTAATTTCTTCTTGTGACCAAGTAATTATAATTAAAAAAAAAAAAACTCAAGTTTTATTAGAAAACGAAAGGCAAGGCAATAATAAAAGCTGAGGTGATTATCTGCGGGCAAGTGGCGGCGTTTGGAGACGGTGGAATCGTCTTGGGTCCACCAAAATGACCAGCGTCACCACTTGGTGATGGTGAAGGAGCCATTGGAGGAGGAGGAATGCGCTTCTTGTCGCTTCCACCATAAGAAGAGTCGGCCACCATAATCAGCATTGGCAAGAAGAGAACACAGATCATAAAGCTGAAAGATCTCATCGCTCTTCTCTTTCTCTTTGTTAGCTAAGTTGATATAGTCAGGGAATATATCTTATAGAGAGATACACACTCAAAGGTCAACGAGTGAGAATGGGTATAATAATTAATCGTGTTGGGGACTTGGGGCTAATCGTATGTCTAAGTTTGTGGCTATTCGTTTATTTTAAGTAACATGACATGTTCTCCTAGCACACTAGTATAATATAAAGTATATATACATTATATTTAAAAGATCAATGAGGAGCGGCGGGATCTTGGGAGAATAGTAATTAATATTTGATGGTTTCCTAAATGTATGGATAACCACCATGAACCTAAGGTGGTTATGTGTAGAACACTATTATTAGTTTAAGATGCTATAAGGCTACTATAAATTTGAATCTCAATTGTTAAGGGAAGAATCAAGCATGACAAAGATTTTCGTGGTGATCCTTATAGCTTTTCTCCACGCTTTTGAAGCTCACCGTGTGAGCAACTTCAATAAAGCACTTGGACAAGACTTGTATAAAGCGGAGGCCATGATCGAGAAAGACTTGAAGGACAAGGAAAATACCATTAAAGATTTGAGATCAGAAGTGGAAACATTGAAGGAATCTAAAGTGGTGTTGCATCAACTCGAAGATGGTTACATAAAGAATATGGAATTCAGGCATTACAAAATGAAATTTAGGAGGTGGACAAAAATTAAAAAAGTAGCTGATAAGAAAGTGAAAATTCTATCCATAATTAAATCGATCTTGAAGGATTTCAGAGGGAAGAATCGACAAAACTAATTAGGGTTTAATTATTGTGTTTGATATTGTAATTATTATATATATTATATTTAATATCCAGTGATCTCTACATATCTTACTAGTGGACAATTAGGGTCGGGGAACAGAAGATGTTTTCCCCTATTACTTGTATATCTTCTTCCAAGTCAAGATTACAATCTCAGTGTTTTCTTCCTCCTTCGCATTTCTTGATCAAAAACAATACCAATGTCTTATTTCCATAGGACTCAGGCACAGATCCGATATTATAACCAATATGGTTTTTAACTATAACTGTTACTTTCCACACAATATCCTTACAATTGTACTTTATTTCAAAACATAGACTATAAGTTATTGTAAAAAGTATGTGTGAGAATAGAACTAACCAAAGACAAGTGTAATGATTCAATCTCATTTCCATTTCATTTCTTGATCTTCCTCTGCTGCTTCTTTGGCCCCGAAACCACTAGTCTCCTTACAGAACAACCACATCTAGCTCTAAAAACCAGCACGGCTCTCCCATTAGGTGGTGCCATCTTCTTCAGCTCAGCTTCCAATTCACGGTGATGGACACGAGGCAACTCAAACATTCCCCTCTTGTTCTTGTTGTTGTTGCTGCTCTTGACGGATTCCTCTGTCTCAAGCTGAATATCAAACTCAACAGGTTTTCTAAGCCCTTTACAATTGGGTTTCCCACATCTCTGCATTTCACACAAGAGAATAACAAGCCAAGTCGAGATGGAAGCACAGAAGATACTCAAAGCTAACGATCCATACACAATTGGATTATGCAAAATCTCTTCTTTGACTAAAACAAAGATGTCAATGGATTTAACGGTGATGAGTTTGAGATAAGGGAAGAGCAAGAATCCACAGGCGCTAATAACGGCAATAAGGATGAAGACATCAATAGCAGCTGACTGAGATCCGTCACAGATTGGTGATCTTCGGGAGTTTCTAGATTTAGGATGATGCAAATCAGAAGAGTGAAGTGAGTTGGCCATGATCATCAATGTTGGAGCTTGGTCGACGTAATTGCAGACCGAGATTGAGCTATGGAAACATACCATCGAATTATTTAGAAACCAGAAGAAACCGATTTATTTTTTGGATTGGATCTATGAAACTCGATTTTCTCGATCAAATCCTGAAATGAAAAACCTGAAAGCAGATCGAGCAAGGTCCAGAAATGGTAGAGAAATTTCGAAATCAGATCAATCCATACAATGAAAAATATTCTTCCTTAACTAGCTCAGCTCGAACAGAAACTTATCGTATTTTGAACCTAAGAAATGAAATGGATCCAAAAGATATGGAAGGAATCAATAAGAGAGAAATTGAATCGTCGTCGTCGTCGTCACGATCAATTCAAAATGGGAATAGAATCGCATATTCGTAATGAGGAAGTGATTGACACGCGCTTTAGATAACTCTTTTCTTCCAATGGGCCTATACACTTTATGAGGCCCAATTTGTTTATAGTTGGCCTATGCACCCTTCTCATCTGTATTGTTTATTGTTTATTGTTTATTAAACAATTTGAATATTCAACCGAANGTGTTAACAGAGCCACCGTGCTCCGGCCAAAAACAAAAAACTTGAAACTTTCAAAGAAAGACTTTGGGAGAGAAGAAAAAACTCCGCGTGGAACTTACGCATTTAGAGTTTTTTTTTAACGTCTATTACATCATTAGTATTACAGATTTTTAGGAATGCGAGAACAGTTTCTACTTACAATAATTCCATGACACAAATACTTTTTGATGCGGTTCTGAATATACGACATTCCTATGATGGATAAGCTCTCCCCGCAACACTCGGATCTTCGATGGACAGTTCTGCAGGTACGACATCCCTTCTGATGGATAAGCTATCTCCGCAACACAAGACCACGACAGACGATACAATCTGCACGCACCGGAACCTCTGAAAAATCTTTACATCCTTTAATCTGTAATAACTACGTTCTCTGAGTTTCGAACCCCATATCTCTTGTAAAAATCTTTAAACCCTTAACCATTAGGACAAGAGTGATTCCACACGCGTTGAGAGTTTTTAAATAGCTTTTACTTGTTAACCAAAACAAAGTATAAACGGGTTATATCTAAAACACATTTTTAACAATATAAACATGAATTGCCAACTCAACAAGTCATTCTCAAATTCTAGTAAATATTTTTAAGTTATGAAGATTATAAGAAATCCCGTCGCTTAATGTATTTATCTTCAATTTACGGCGCTAAATGTTAATCACTTGGTTTAAATTTCTGGGAAAACAAACAGAACATCCGGAACTTCTTACTGAACCTTTTTATAGGCCCATGTATAATGGGTCTTGTAATAAATTAAATTAAATATTCAAATCCATGTCAACCAAAAGTAGCGGATCTAGTTAATCTCAGCAGGTGTATATTTTTCTAATCACAATGCAAAGCTAATCGAGTTTGGGTAAAAACAATGGAGAAATTGATAACGTGTCGCTTCAAGAAGGAGACTCATTATGTATAGTCAAAAACCACCGCCTTATTCAGGTTTGATCTTATCTCCTCCCTTGAATTTAATGATCGGAAAATTTATACCTTGTTGTCAGAGAATCATCTCGTGTTTTCTTCCATGCTCTTTCACAATTACAAATCCATGTACAATTCAATTACTCCCAAATTTGCGGAAGACTGCTATGATCATGATCGATTTCATTGAGCAAAATAACCTTTTCTGATTCTATTTTGCTTTGATCATAACATCAATTCATATTCTTGCCAGGTGTCTTTTGGTCTGTTACTGAGCTGAAACCAAACCTATTAACACACAATTCGGAGTTATGATTCTTTCAGCACTTTTAACTTCAGTGGGAATCAATCTTGGCCTCTGTTTTCTGTTTTTCACTTTGTATTCAATATTGAGAAAGCAGCCTAGCAATGTCACTGTCTATGGTCCACGGCTTATTAAAGATGGAATAAATCAGCAGTCTAATCAGTTCAACCTGGAGAGGCTTTTGCCTACAGCAGGTTGGGTCAAAAGAGCTTTGGATCCTACCAATGACCAAATCCTCTCCAATCTTGGTTTAGATGCTTTGGTCTTCACTCGTGTTTTTGTCTTCAGGTATACTTGCTTAAATAAAATACTTGAATTTTTTTTGGATGAATGATTTCATACATTGTTTTGGCAGTATAAGGGTCTTTAGCTTTGCTTCTGTGGTTGGGATCTTCATACTGCTTCCAGTGAATTATATGGGCACCGAGTTTGAAGAGTTTTTTGACCTGCCAAATAAGTCTATGGATTCCTTCAGCATTTCTAATGTTAACGATGGATCTAATAAGTAAGATATCAAAGATGTCCTGATTTCTGATTTTATCTTTT
Source organism: Leavenworthia alabamica (assembly GCA_000411055.1). Lineage (NCBI taxonomy): Eukaryota > Viridiplantae > Streptophyta > Magnoliopsida > Brassicales > Brassicaceae > Leavenworthia > Leavenworthia alabamica. The sequence continues at coordinate 29,175 of KE159064.1, read as the reverse complement.
ACCAATTTCTTATCCTTGTATTTGTTTTGCCTCAGGCTGTGGATCCACTTTTGCGCAGTATACATCTTTACGGCTGTTGTTTGCTCTCTACTATACTATGTAAGATGCCTGTTGTTTTGTCCATTCCTTCTACTTGTATGTGAACATAAATAAAACTAGGTTTCGGCTAACTTTTCAGGAGCACAAGTACATCTCCCTTAAGCGGATTGCTTATCTTTATTCATCCATGCCTCAGCCACAAGAATTTACGGTTCTGGTCAGTGGCGTCCCTCTTGTGTCCGGGAACAGTATAAGTGATACAGTGGAAAGCTTTTTCAGGGAGTATCATTCTTCCACATATCTTTCTCACGTAGTTGTCCATCGAACAGACAAGTTAAAGGTGCTCATGGTAAGGCTTCTACTAACTAAGGATTATATAATGCCTTACAATTTTAGATTTCTGGATGTCATATATTTATTAATACTTTTAGACCGATGCTGAGAAGCTGTACAAGAAACTTACTCGAGTAAAATCTGGAAGCATATCTCGTCAGATGTCTAAGCGAGATGGGTTTTTAGGGATGTTTGGGAAGAAAGTTGATGTGGTTGACCATTATGAAAAGAAGCTCGAGAAGTTAGAAGATGTCATGAGACTGAAACAGTCTTTATTAGCAGGAGAGGTGAGAATTTGCCTCCTCTGTTATTAGTTGCATTTTTCAACATATTCATTCTTGTTTTTGGTAAACCTGTTTAGGAAGTTCCAGCCGCATTCGTTTCCTTTAGAACAAGACACGGTGCTGCAATAGCATTGAACATCCAGCAAGGATTAGATCCAACACAATGGCTTACTGAGACAGCCCCGGAGCCTCAAGATGTGCATTGGCCATTTTTCACTGCATCATTCGTGAGAAGATGGATCTCCAATGTGGTGGTATTTGTGGCTTTTGTAACTCTATTAATCCTATACATTGTCCCTGTTGTATTGGTCCAAGGTCTTGCTAATCTTCACCAGTTAGAGACTTGGTTCCCTTTTCTCAAAAGCATACTAAATATGTGAGTAAAATCCCATTTAGATAAGTATTGGTTTATTGGTTTCAGTTGAACCAACCAAAAGGTCTAATCTTTCTTTCTTTCTTTATATGCTCCTTTTTTCAAAATGTTTGCAGGAAAATTGTGAGTCAAGTGATTACGGGATATCTTCCGAGTCTAATTTTCCAGCTTTTCCTATATATAGTACCACCTATTATGCTTCTACTTTCCTCAATGCAAGGATTCATTTCTCATAGCCAGATAGAGAAATCTGCATGTATCAAGCTTCTAATCTTTACAGTATGGAACAGTTTCTTTGCAAATGTACTGTCTGGGTCTGCTCTTTATCGTGTTAATGTGTTCCTTGAACCTAAGAATATTCCTCAGGTGCTTGCTGCAGCTGTGCCAGCTCAGGTAATGAACACAGAATCCAGTTTTGAGGTTTCAGAATTTCTTTTTGGGACCATGAGTCATGTTTAATCATTGATGCAGGCATCATTTTTTATATCTTATGTTGTAACCTCTGGATGGACTGGTTTATCATCAGAGATACTCCGTTTGGTTCCTCTTCTTTGGAGTTTCATTACAAAACTTTTCTTCAAGGAAGATGACAAAGAATTTGAGGTCCCTTCAACTCCTTTCTGTCAAGAAATCCCAAGGATCCTGTTTTTTGGACTTCTCGGTACAACTTACTTTTTCCTTTCGCCATTGATACTACCGTTCTTGTTGGTCTACTATTGTCTTGGATATGTCATCTACCGCAACCAGGTAACATGAACCAATCTTACTCTTCAATTTCTTATAAAGAGAATATTATATAATTGAATATATGAAATGATTGCAATTGCATTCTCTTGGACAATGCTCCTCAAAATCCATGTAGGAGAAATCTTCTCTATAAACTATGAATCAATCGTCTACTCATCTTTTCTGTTATTTTTATCTCCTTCAATAGCATCTTTTAAACTAAGTTTACATCAAGAATCCATTTTCTTGTCACTTGATTGGTTTTTTTTTTGTCTTATTGTTTCATCACAACTTTTGGTGGTACCAATAACTTGACCTTTTTGGCCATTTTTGTGTTGCAGCTCCTAAACGTATATGCGGCTAAGTATGAAACTGGTGGAAAATTTTGGCCAATAGTACACAGCTCCACTATATTCTCGTTGATACTAATGCACATTATTGCAATCGGGTTATTCGGGCTTAAAAAGCTTCCATTAGCATCTTCTTTAACTATCCCCCTCCCGATTATCACCTTCCTTTTCAACATTTACTGCCAAAGACGGTTCTTACCAATTTTCAAATCTTATCCTACCGAGGTAAATGTTTTAGAGTTTGAGGATGATTGATTATTCTTATTATCTTAAATCTGCAGAATTTGAATGAAGCTCGTAGGCTTAAACAGTAGATTTTATTATCAGAACATGACCTGGAACAAGTGATGGGCCATCTTCTCATAACCTTTATATGTTTAAAACTGTTGCAGTGTCTTGTAAACAAAGACAAAACAGACGCGAGAGAGCAGAACATGTCTGAATTCTATTCAAAACTCGTAGTTGCTTATCGAGATCCTGCAATTTCGGCATCGCAGTACTCAAGGGACAGCTCACCTGAAGATCATCCGCTTCTTCATTCACGTCAAGTCTGAGAAGAAATGTTATTAGTTGAGGTTTTTGAACCTGTTTGTTTCTGTAAACGGTTTGTCTTGTACATTTGGGTGTTAACCGGTTTTTGTATTATAGATACTAGATAGTGTTTGTTAGACTATTTATTTAAACCGGTTTAAAACGGTACAAACCTTTTGGAAATTGCGAAAAAACGTAAACATCTTCATCGTTATCAACAACATTTCATTTTTGTTTTTTTTTTAATTAACAGTTGTCTTGTTTTACAAAATGATGAAAGTGGTGATGTTGCGAGACTGCTAAGGGGTATGCATCGTAAATAAGTATAATTCGGAGGGTATTTTAGTTAAGATGAAGCCGTTTATGGAAACAAAAAATCAAATAAGGTAGAAGTAGGCTACACAAGCAACGAGAGGAGATTCTCTCTCAACTTCTGGGTTTTAAGCTGATCTGGATCTTCATTTTCGGATCTCAATTTTACTTTCCTGGTAATTTTTAGTTCAAAGTGTAAGACATTTTTCAAATTTTCTCTGCTTTTTTCTTAATTTTGGTAAGTTTTGATACTGAAAATAAAAGATCGATTTTTGATGTTAACTTGCAAATCGAATGTTATTCTGTATCGGGTAAGAGAGATCCATGACTAGAAATGGAGCGATTGGATGATTAGGGTTCTTATTCCGGATTGCTATTGTAAACATATGTTAATTGGTTTAATCTTTTATGCACTTGTTTGTTACTCTAAATTCCAACATTCTTTTTTTTTTATTATAAAGAAATTTGTTTGAAAATAGAAAGAATCAGATTTTTTGAATTGGATAATCTCTACAAAAAAATCCTTGGTTTTGTGGTTTCATCTTTGTTTGTATAGAAAATGGATGGATCGGGCAGTAGAACTGGTGTAGAATCCATTCTACCAAATTACAAGCTCGGGAGGACTCTCGGTATCGGTTCTTTTGGTAGGGTGAAAATAGCTGAGCACACATTGACAGGACATAAAGTTGCTATCAAGATCCTCAATCGTCGTAAAATAAAAAACATGGAGATGGAGGAGAAAGGTACAGTTTCATGTTTTCTTGATTGAAATATTCTGTGGTTCTCATTTGGCTGTTTTCTCTTTTATGCAGTAAGAAGAGAGATCAAAATTTTGAGACTGTTTATGCATCCTCACATCATCCGTCTCTATGAGGTCATTGAGACTCCAACAGATATTTATCTTGTCATGGAGTATGTGAACTCTGGTGAACTATTTGACTATATTGTAGAGAAAGGTAGATTGCAAGAGGATGAGGCCAGGAACTTTTTTCAGCAGGTATGTTTTCTTTTAAGTTTCCAACACAACTATTTTACTTATCATTCTAAGTTTTGTCTGTAGATAATATCCGGTGTGGAATATTGCCATCGGAATATGGTTGTTCACCGAGACCTTAAGCCTGAAAACTTGCTTCTGGGTTCTAAATGCAATGTGAAGATTGCTGATTTTGGCTTGAGCAATATAATGCGAGACGGTCATTTTTTGAAGACAAGTTGTGGAAGCCCAAATTATGCTGCTCCAGAGGTAATTTCGGGTAAATTATACGCTGGGCCTGAAGTAGACGTCTGGAGCTGTGGTGTGATACTCTATGCTCTTCTCTGTGGGACTCTTCCTTTTGATGACGAAAACATTCCCAACCTTTTTAAGAAGATAAAGGTAAACGTTATCCATTTCTTTGGTGTAAGTGTATCTCTGCTTGAGTGTAATTTTTTTCGGTTTTCTCCTTTAGGGAGGCATATATACTCTACCTAGCCATTTATCTGCTGGTGCAAGAGATTTGATCCCCCGGATGCTTGTGGTCGACCCCATGAAACGAGTAACCATCCCTGAGATCCGGCAACACCCTTGGTTCCAAGCTCATCTTCCAAGGTATTTAGCGGTTCCTCCTCCAGATACAGTGCAGCAGGCGAAAAAGGTAAACCTTACTCTTTATTTTCATTAGAGATTGTCTCTGTTCTTCGATCAAGGCATAAAAACACTAGCTTCATTTGTAGATTGACGAGGAGATTCTTCAAGAAGTTATCAATATGGGATTCGACAGAAACCTCCTTATTGAATCACTACGCAACCGGACCCAGAATGATGTATGTGTTTCTCAGCCTCACGTGACGTCCATTTACTCTTTTATGTATTCAAATATCTGAATTGGTACTATTCTTCCAGGGCACTGTGACATACTATCTAATACTGGACAATCGGTTCCGTGTCTCTAGTGGTTATCTCGGGGCTGAGTTTCAAGAGACCATGGTGGGTCTTCATTGTTTTTTTTTAATTACTATAGCGAACCATCTTTGAAGTAATGCTTGGATGTTTCATTTAATCAGGAAGGTACTCCGCGTATGCATCCGGCAGAAACTGTTGCTTCACCCGTTAGCCATCGGCTTCCGGGACTAATGGAGTATCAAGGAGTTGGCTTGAGATCTCAATACCCTGTTGAGAGAAAATGGGCTCTTGGACTTCAGGTTTTGATACTTACTGTAATTTATGCTATAAAGATTTAAGCTCTTGATTGATAATATAAACTACTTGGATCCAACAGTCTCGGGCTCATCCCCGTGAAATAATGACGGAAGTTCTGAAAGCGCTGCAAGATTTGAATGTGTGTTGGAAGAAGATAGGGCACTACAACATGAAGTGTAGATGGGTCCCTAACAACGCTGATGGAATGCACGATAACAACTATTTTGGGGACGATTCAAGCATAATAGAGAATGATGCAGCTGTTAAGTCGCCTAATGTTGTCAAGTTTGAAATTCAGGTAAATCCTCTTCTCCACCACACTCATGTCAAGTTTAGAGAGAACATTGTTGAATTCAAGTATTAAGCAATGGTTTCTGAGATTCTCTCAGGTTTGATGATGTTTGTTGATTATGGTGAAACAGTTGTATAAAACTCGGGACGACAAGTATCTGCTGGATCTGCAGAGGGTTCAAGGTCCTCAGTTCTTGTTCTTGGATCTGTGTGCTGCCTTTCTTGCTCAGCTCCGAGTCCTCTGAATATCAAGAATAAATCCCACTTCTTCATTTCCCTCTTCTTTGTCTAACAATATTCACAAAGGAAATAAATAGTTAACTTTTTTTTTTCTATTTCTTGGTTTCGTTTTTCTATTTTTATGTTCTACTAAAATAATAACCTCTTTTAACTTAAAACTGGGCAACTCCAGTAAAAAAAAAGGACAAGAATAACCTTGTACAAAAAACTGGTAGTGCAACCCATTCCGGTTTAAGGAACTAGTTGCGGAAATCAACATGGCTCAGTTCTTTCTGATTTTAATTCCGGGTACGTGTAAATGTAATTAATTTTCTAGTTATACAATTTTAAAAAACATATTTGCCCAAAACTCTACAAATTGAAAAAGAAGCACAAAAACAATTTCAAAAGCTTCCAAGGTGTAGTTAGCACACCAGAGAGTGTGACAACTGATACACGTTCTCACAAATATACAAAAGAAGATTAGAAAAATAAACAAAAGTTATCTTTTCGAAAACATGAAATTTAATCATTTCAGACTGATTTTGGCTTCTTTTGTTTTTTTGGGTGAGAAATAAAACAATTATGGACTACAAATGAATGAGTGAATTTGAATATTGAGGTAAATTGTTTTTAACCTCTCTCTATTGGTAGTGGTCTTCGAACACCAACTCTAACATCAGTTTCAGTCCTTCGAAATATTTCATTCATCCCATTACTTTGAAAAATCTTCCTCAAATCTGACTCTTGTTCCATTTCCTTGTGATGTACGCCAGAGAACAACAACACATCAGAGGAGTCTAGAGAAACTTGTGGCCTCGGTTTCTCCTCATTTATCGTTAACCCGAAAGTGTTCTTAGCGAAAGCCATGCTCATACCACTGACGTGACTCGCAGATCCTGCAGGCTGGTTATAAGTCAGTGTTGAAACTAGGTCGTTTTCTTTCCTCTTCTTCATCCCTGCCCACGCGAATCCACTAGCTGGTGCCGTCGTTTGTGATAAATCTGTGTACGGAAATTCACTTAGTGTCGTCGCCTGAGATGTTTCTGACGGCGTCTGGACATTAGTTCGTGTTTCGGTTTCCTACAAACAAATTAAATGAACAAAAATTACAAATATTGAACCGGGATATAGATTCATCGCCGGTTTGTTTAGAAACCTGTTGGGTAGGTAATCTAGGCTCTTTGACAGATTTCCTCGATTTCTTGGATGCCAAGTTATCCCTTTTCTTGATAGTAACTCTTCTCCTGCAAAACAAAGTCTTGACCTCTCGATTTGGTGAAAAATCAATTGACTAATAATACCTTCGTTGAAGTTCTTCGCGATATTTAGCATCCATTTCTTTATTAGGAGGATACTTAGGTAACGTGGATGGGTCACAAGCGTAAGGCTTTGTGTTAAAGTACTGAAGAACAAATTGAACAAGAATATTTAAAAAATTTGATTACATGCTTTTTTGTTTAATTAGTTTAATCACCTCAGACATAAGAGCAGAAGAAGCAGTTCCTCGTTTTTCAGGATCAATAGACAATAGATTCTCCAACAGACTAATAGCAGTTTTTGGAAACTCATCAAATCGTTCTCTAAGAGAACCTTCATATTGACTTTGTGGTCTAAACATCTTTGTTTGAGGATGAAGCTTGTTCTTTACCCAAAACTCTTCATCGGGCGATCCAGAGAGTTTATAAATCTTGTGAAGTTGTTCAATCTAACAGAAATGAGAGAATTCATTCATATTATATTATTCCTCTGAAATAAATTTAAATTTTAACAGACCTCTGTTCTTCCTTTAAGAAGTGGTCTTCCAGTAAGAATCTCGGCAAAAACACATCCAACGCTCCAAAGATCGACTGATACGTTATAACTTGTTGAACCCATTAGAAGTTCAGGTGCACGGTACCATAATGTCACGACCCGACTAGTCAACTGGTTTTTGTTTCTTGGTGTTACAATGTTGGCTAGTCCGAAATCAGCTAGCTTTAAAACTCCTTTGTTATTCACCAGAATGTTTGCGGCTTTTATGTCTCTATGCATAATTCCTCGTAGATGACAATGTTCTACTCCCCATAGCAGTTGCTTCATGTAACATTTAATCTGAAATCGAAATTCAGGTATCAGACAGAAACAAAAACTTGCAGGAGAGGTTAGGGCACTTACCTGTGCCTCGGTGAATTCAATGTCGGGAGATGAACATAAGCCTTCGAGATCGTGTTCCATATAGTCGAACACAAAGTACATGCTGTTTGAATTCCTTGACGCGATGATCCCTTCGAGTTTCATAATGTTAGGATGATCTAATCTTCTCAAAAACATGATTTCTCTGGCTATGAATTTTATGTTTTCAGTTTCGAAATTTTGGACCCGTATTTTTTTTAAAGCCATAACTCTTCCCGTCGATACCTCACAAGCCCGGAACACATTGCTATACGTCCCTTGCCCGATCTACGATTTTTATTTATTTATATTAATTAATTGTTTGAGATCATCATTCTTGTCTGCCAACAAATATATATTGAATCATTGACCTATAATTAGGTTTAGGGCTATTTTACCTTCTCCCTTTTCTCGAAGTCCTCAGCTCGTAGGGGCACCCACCCATGAATAGCCTCCGGTGCTGCCGAGCTAAGCCAGGAGGGCCAACCAGCCGCCACCTGCTCAGCTTCTACATTGCCGTGTGACAAACCTGATCTCAAGCTAACACCATTAGTCTGAGATGAGTTGATGACACGGCGGTGAGCTGGGGGATAACCATTATGAGGATGGCTTCGATGAACGGTGGTATCTAAACGACGGCGGAGATCCGCTGGAGAAGAATGCTTGGAGTGGAAGCAACCCATATTGATTTAATGTCAAAGGAGAGTTTCCGGGTGGCGTGAGTATCGACCCGGTCGGGCAAACGGGTCCAAACGCAGGGAGGGCAATCCCCGCATTAGACCATGAAAAACGAAAATAAAAGAGAAAAATTAAAAGAAAAATAGTTTTGATGTAAAATAGAGAGATAATTAAGGCAGAATTAGACAATCCTCCTTAAATTTTGGAAGAGAAAGAGATAAGAAAAAAAAAACAGTTTTTTTTTTCTTTGTGATTTAAAATAGATTTCTCTTGCATTCGTATCTCAAGTAAAAATTAGTCGGTTTTCGATTTTATTTTCGTTTCTTAGTCAAAAGCATGCACTCATGTCACAAGTCAATAAGTAGCATTAGCATGTACTAATATATATATGCCTTAATTTGTAGTTTTTACTTCTTACATTGTCTTGAAAATGTATATTTGATCACTAAATCCACGTAGGAACAAATATCCAATAAGCCTATCCACGTGTCCAGACATCAGCTTCAAATTCCTTTGTACACAAGTGAACAACATCGAACTGAGAAGCGAAGAAGAAAATGGCGGCAGTGGCCTTGGCCGTTCATCTCCCGAAACATTTTTCGATTCATCCGAAACCCAAACTTCCATGGAACTTTGTCGGTGGGTCAATTCGAATCATGTCTGTAAACCGGGAAATAAAGGGTCCGGTGATGGTTTCTGCAACTTCGAGAGATGACGTAGATGGAGATCAAAGCAAACGCTTTTATATTAATATCACTGGTTTTCCATTTCCACTTGGCCCTTTCCTTAACCGACGCACCATCAGAACCGAGGTTAGCCCCTTTTTTGTTTCCCCATCTCCAAATTTCAAACTCCCTCTGAATTTTGAATCTTGTTATGAAGGCTGTTAAAGGTTGCATATGGATGTTTGAACAAGAACAAGCTTTAGGTTTTAGCAGTGTGTCTACGAATACACGAATGACTGTCATCAAACTTAAATCTGGAGGTTTATGGGTTCATGCTCCTATTGCTCCCACCAAAGAGTGTATTCAGGTTTGATTTTTTTGCTTTTATCATTAATTATTGAATTATTTGATAGAAAAAAATGTATTTATTTGTGGCAGCTAATTAAGGAGTTGGGAGCTCCGGTTGAGTACATTGTCCTCCCAACGTTTGCTTATGAGCACAAGATTTTTGTTGGTCCTTTTTCTAGGAAGTTCCCTAAGGCACAAGTGTGGGTAGCACCTCGACAATGGAGCTGGCCATTGAATTTACCACTTGAATTTTTTGGTATCTTTCGTTCTAAAGTCATTAAAGATGGGGACTTATCTACGCCATGGGCTGAGGAGATCGAGCAGAAAGTCCTAAGCTCTCCAGAAGTTGGTATGTTCCTTGCTTGAATCTGGTTTGGTAGAAAACATGTTATCTTATGTTAAATAATATTCAGGAATTGGGCCGTATGTTGAAGTAGCATTCTATCATAAGCGTTCAAGAACACTTTTAGTCACTGATGCTGTGATATTTGTCCCACAAAAGCCACCCTCGAGTATCAGCAATGAATCCTTGTTGGCCTCGGCTAAGAACGGTCTGGCTGTGAAGATTCTGAGCAAAGGAAAACAAGTACCCAATGATCCTGTGGTTGATAACCCAATGACTCGCCAGAAAGGTCAGCACTTCTTTTATTTGAATTCCTATGCCTTTACTTAGGCATCTGTTTTTTTTTTTGCAGGATGGGAAAGAATGGTTCTGCAAATCCTATTTCTTGGTCCCTCAAATCTTTTGGAACCAAATGCTAGCTTTGCACAAATTTCGCAGAAGCTGATAGTTTCTCCCATTGTAAAGACTTTGGTCTTTAGCAAAGTCCCTGACAAGGTTCCTAATTTCTCCATCATCGATTTCAATTTTTTTGGTTTGTTTTCATTTGATTTGATCATCACTCTGGATTCAGGTAAGGGACTGGATCGATGAGATAGCCAGTGACTGGAGATTCAAAAGGATTATCCCAGCTCATTTTGAAGCTCCAATAAACGCAGGGAGATCAGAGTTTATAGCTGCGTTTAGGTTCCTCGACGATCTTCTAGGAGAAAGATATGTAACTCGGCCGTCGCTCTCTCTTCTCTTCACTTGGCTGATGGGAAAAGCTGTGAGCTATTTTCCTCCAGACGATATGAGAACTCTATCTTCTCTTGATCAGTTCTTAGTCTCTGTTGGAGCTGTGAAGAAGACAGTCTCAGGTAGAAAAAAAAGCTGAAGGAAAACGTTGTAAACTAGGATATTTGGCTTTACTTGTAAACTGAGTCTGCTTTACAAGTATAAAAACTGATAGACCTCTACACCATTCAGAAAATACTAGGCTATTCATAAACAAAAAAAAACAATACAAGTTTCTCAACATTATAGCTGCAGTCTTCAGCAAGAGAGTATAACAGTTATTCATTAAAAGTAAACATAAACACTAAAAAGGGCTTCAAAAGTAAAAGAACAAAAAAGATCTTCAAGGTTCAACTGCAATACGGCCAGCAACCTGGTCCAAATCCCGTTGGCCACTGGAAGTGATTCTTCTTCCTCTGAAAGCAAAAAAAAAAGTGTTACTACTAAAATTGTTCAATAAAATGTTTTCAAGAAAAAACTAGAACTAAAAGAGTGTTACCCTTTGGTGTCGAGCTCAACAATGTTCATTGTCTCCAACTGCTGGAGGATGTGACGGGCAATGCCACCACTGCTTTTGCAGAAGTGTGGTGGGCGACTACCATTTCTCTTGCTGCCACCATAGATTCTACGGAAAGCACCAACACCAAGACCTCCCCTCAGGTAAACCTTCCTTGCCATAGATGCTGCAATGCATATCAATAAGATTTCTCAAAAACAAAACTTTTTAAGCAATGAGAAATAGAGAGACAATGAGAGAGCTTACCAGCTCTGATGTAATACCAGTCTGGATCATATGGGGCAAGTTCCTTCAACTTACCAGTCTTCACAATGTCTGTCCATGTAGGAAGTTCAATCTGAAACAAACCATTAGAGATGCTTGATTGCTTCCTCAATAGAATTCACTACTTTTGATTACCAAGGATATGAGAAAACACGATTTGAAACCAATAAAGATGTCTAGTTATACATAGCATTTAAGCAACAAATCAATACAACCAATTAACAGGCATGACAATCTCTCACTCACTGGTTCTACGATAGCTTATGACGCAGTTTACAGTGAGATAACTTGAAGAGAATTTTGGCACACAAACCTTTCCAGATCGCTTGAGATGAGAAGCGTAAGCCTTGACGAAGTCATGAGGCGAGACGTCTTTCACAGTTTTACCAGTCGCCATTGAGTAAGAAAAAGAGAGATTAAGAAAGCAGTGATCGTCGTCTAGGATTTTGCACAACGCAACTGAATCTATCTCTCAGCAAATACTAGGATTTTCTATCCGCAAATAACAAAGTCTATATATACTTTTCAATTAGGGTTTTCTCAAACTCCAGGGTCAATAACCCGACCCGTACTGACACTACATTAATGGGCCTAATAGGGTCTTATTTATAACAAGTCAAAATCCTATATCGTTTCGTCGATAGGAACTATCATCCGGTCTTATAATAATGGGCCTATTGCGGCCTTATTTATCTTATGTTGCGAATACGACACCGTCCTGATTTCGTCGTATTAGTTCGCATCTCGTGTCATACCTGCCATGTTTCGCTGTTTAATCGAACCCTAGAGGGAGAGAGAGAGCAAAGAGAAGTCATCATCAGCAATGGCTATGAAGAATCTACTTTCTCTAGCTCGCCGATCTCAAGGGCGTTTGTGNCGGCGACTCCATCTCTTCCGCCGCCGCATCTTATGCCCTACGATAACGCTGCTAAGATAGTAAAAAGTAAGCTCAAGAAGCTTTAGAATCCGGATCCAAGGTTCCTCAAATACGCATCGCCACATCCAATCCTAGCCTCCCACAACCACATCTTATTAGCTCCAGAGACTCGTGTCACTACCTTGCCCAATAGTCTACGAGTGGCCACCGAATCAAATCTATCAGCCAAGAGCGCCACTGTTGGAGTTTGGATCGACGCTGGATCACGGTTCGAGTCAGATGAGACGAACGGTGCTGCTCATTTCCTAGAACATATGATATTCAAAGGAACATGACTCTCCTCCTCGGGCTTCCACCAATGAGCGAATGAAGAAAATTTGACAACTGTAGTGATTTGAAATGATTACTGTATTTTCCGACTAAATATAGAGTAAGTTAGTATTAACAGACTAAATTTGGCTATTTCTTGAACAGCATATTTCATTAGAATTAAATTAAGATTAGTCTTAATCTTGTTAATTGAAACTAAAGCCTTTTTTAGTCCTTAAATCGTTCGTGCTAATAACTAAAAAACGAACAAAACAAAACCAACCCTTCATTGAGACTTTCTTGTTTTTTTTTTGGTTACATGTAGCATATAAATAAATAAAATACACATTCTAGGAGTGATTCAACATTTCAAATTCTTAATCAACTATTATTGTCGGGTTCAACTAGCAATTCGTGTTCTTTTCGATTACTCTGTTTTCTGTTTCTTTTGAGACAATGAAAAGCGATGATAAAATAAAAGAAGAAGAAGAAGAATGGATGAAATCAATTTCTTCAGCTTCAACTTCACGATCTTCATCAATAACATCTGATTCTTCAGATGGACACTTTGATATTCGACACTTTCCTCTTCCGAAGCCATCATTGTCTGCTTCTGAGGCACAAAAACAGAGAGATTCACATCAGTTTTATAATTCCTCAGTCGGTTCGTCTTGGTCCCACCTAGTTGATTTACCCGGTTATGATCCAAACCGAATTCCATCTTCAATTTTCTCAAGTAAACCGGCTAATTCCACGGACTGGAGTATAGCTTCTAATGAATCATTGTTTAGCATTCACGATGCTAATTTTAACTTTCCAACAAGGGAAGCTCATAGATTGAGTGAGATACCGAGATTTGAAGAAAGGATTCACGAGATAACCGAAATCAACCCGGTTAATCATCATCCTCCTCCTCCTCCTCCTCCTCCTCCTCTTCCCCCAGCTAAGAACCCAAACGAAACTGAGAAAGAGATTGATGATAATGAGGAAGAAGAAGAAGAAGAAATGATTGAAAATGAAAATACAAAAGAAATAGAAGTTGTGAAGGCGAGTAAACAAGAAGATTCAAGCAGTGTTGTTTCACATTCCCCAAGCATTTCTTGTCGTTCAGACACCAGCACTAACAGCATTGCCTCTTTCGCATTCCCATTGTAAACTCCTTTTCTTTCAAATCTATATATATATATATTCTTTGATAACATAAAATCTTTATGTAACAGATTGCAGAAAGAAGATGAAGTTAACAAAACGCCGTCTATGGAAATCAAAGTGAACGTTTCTCTTAAACGAACACATGAGTATCAGCTTCCTCAATCGCCCATGCGACCACCCCAACCTCATACAGAATCTACTATGGTTACTGAGTTGCAACCACAATCGCAAAACTACGACTCTCAAACGCAATCACCAAAAGCTTCCCAAAGGGGTTGGTTCTCTTGCTTCAACTGTCTTTTAAAATGCAAGGTATTCAAGTAAAAGGTCATTGATTTCCTTTTATATAGTTGTAAAAGAGTGATGATCCAAAACACCATAACTTGCTTTTGATGGATGATATAACGCTTATGTCATGATGATGCATACACATTTCATTATTACCACTTTTTATTTATATTGTAGAAGCTAAAAGACAGATATAATTCACTAACTTTTCTTTCTAATTTTTCATTTAAAGGTTACAACTCTCTTCTTTCATGTTTTATCCCTATATTTATGGAAAATATCATTTTGCTTATATCCTTTAAAATAGGCAATTGTGTCCCTTTTTCACTTTACAATTTCTCAATATTTTTGTCATAAAGAAACACATCTTTGTCACATGTATTTATGTATTTTTAAATTATTCATTGGGAAGATAGTGATAGATTGCCAAGTTTTCTTACATATAAGTGTGAATGTATATGTATCTGTAATAAATGTTAACTTCAAGATCTTAGCATAACGTTTGCTGAGCGACTCAATATATTTTATTTATTATTTCGAATAATCAAACAAATTAATAATACTACTGTTGCGGTCTAGAATGTTAGAACATAATTTATTTTGTAATTTTAATAAAAAAATGCTTCTTCGAAGGTAACTAAAAATACAAAAAGGTTTTGTAAGGCAACGTGGGCCCATATTTCACTCACATAAAGATTTTTTATTTTCTTCATAATATATTATTTTAAGTTTTTTCTTACAAAAAAAAAAAGAGAGAGAATAAAAAAACGCGTCTTCCTCAGTTGAATTATCATTTCTCTCTCCTTTTTTTGGGTTTTCTCTCTTTCTCTCAGCTTCATCTGTTTCTCTCACTAAAAAAGCTTCTCATCATCCATCTAAATTAGGGTTAAGGGCTCGCTCACAGACGAACCTTATCCGCCAATTGCAAAATTAGGAGACTTTGCTAGGTGGTTTTTGTTTTTTTTTTTTGTGTAAAACATTTTGTGGTTAAGTAACAAAGATGGCTTCTTTGCCTTCTTCAGTTATCAAATGGCGTTTTTTCCGCAGACAGATGTCTTCCAACGTTGTATTATCCCTCTTGTTACTCTGTATCGCCGGAAAAATCACAGTTTTAGCTGACTCGGACAAATCGGTGTTGCTTGGGTTTAAGAAAACGGTATCGGACCCTGGTTCGATTCTCGGTAGCTGGGTTGAGGAGAGTGACGACTACTGTTCCTGGTTTGGTGTATATTGCGATTCGACCTCTCGAGTCATGGCTCTTAACATTAGCGGGTCTGGAAGCGATAAAGTAAGCTCGAAAATTAGTCGAAATCGTTTCACTTGCGGTAATATTGGTAAGTTTCCGCTGTATGGGTTTGGTATTCGGAGGGATTGCGACGGAAACCATGGAGCTTTGGCGGGGAATTTACCTTCTGTAATCGTGGGTCTCACAGAACTTAGGGTCTTGTCTCTTCCTTTCAATTCGTTTAGAGGAGAGATTCCTGGTGGAATCTGGGGAATGGAGAAGCTTGAAGTTGTTGATCTGGAAGGGAATATGATGACTGGGTCATTACCTGTTCAGTTTACTGGGTTACGGAATTTGCGGGTTATGAATTTAGGGTTTAACAGAATAACAGGTGAAATCCCTAATTCACTGCAGAATCTGTCAAAGTTGGAGATATTGAACTTAGGTGGTAATAAGTTGAATGGAAGTGTTCCTGGTTTTGTTGGGAGTTTAAGAGTGGTGCATTTGACATTAAACTGGCTTCAAGGCTCTTTGCCTAAAGATATTGGGTATAGCTGTGGAAAGCTTGAGCATTTAGATTTGTCTGCTAATTTCTTGACTGGGAGGATTCCCGAGAGTTTGGGGAATTGTCGTCGTTTAAGGTCATTATTGTTGTATATGAATACATTAGAAGAGACTATACCTTTAGAATTTGGGAATCTTCAGAAGCTCGAGGTTTTGGATGTTTCTAGGAACACTCTTAGTGGACCATTACCTGTTGAACTTGGGAACTGCTCTTCGTTATCTGTTCTCGTGTTATCGAATCTTTACAATGTGTATGAAGACATTAACAGCATTAGAGGGGAATCAGATCTACCTCCAGGTGCTGATTTAACCTCCATGACTGAGGATTTCAATTTCTATCAAGGAGGAATTCCAGAAGAAATCACTAGGCTTCCAAAACTAAAGATACTTTGGGTGCCAAGAGCTACTTTAGAAGGGAGATTTCCAGGAGATTGGGGTTCATGTCAAAACTTGGAGATGGTTAATTTTGCTCAAAACTTCTTTAAAGGTGAAATTCCTGTTGGTCTTAGTAAATGTAAGAACCTTCGTCTTCTTGATTTGAGCTTTAATATGCTTACGGGACAGCTTCTTAAAGAGTTTTCAGTCCCCTGCATGAGTATATTTGATGTTGGCGGCAACAGCTTATCTGGTTTAATTCCTGAGTTTCTCAACAATACCACAACCCCTTGTCCTCCTGTTGTTTACTTTGACGGGTTCTCTATCGAATCTTACAATGACCCATCCTCTGTTTATCTCTCCTTCTTCACCGAGAAGGCTCAGGTTGGTACTTCCCTGATGGGTCTTGGAGGTGATGGAGGTCTAGCCGTGTTTCATAATTTTGCAGACAACAACTTCACTGGTACTCTCAAGTCTACTCAACTTGCACAGGAGCGGTTGGGAAAGAGAGTCTCTTACATATTTTCTGCTGGAGGGAATCAGTTGTATGGGCAATTCCCGGGAAATCTGTTTGACAATTGCAACGAACTCAAAGCTTTTTATGTCAATGTGAGCTTCAACAAGCTCTCAGGTCAGATTCCTCAAGGACTCAACAACATGTGCACTTCTCTTAAGATTCTTGATGCTTCGTTGAATCAGATCTTCGGGCCAATCCCATCGAGTCTCGGAGATTTAGCTTCGCTTGTTGCTCTTAATCTGAGCTGGAACCAGTTACAAGGTCAGATACCTGAAAGCCTTGGGACGAAGATGAAGGCTTTAACGTATCTTTCAATTGCTAATAATAACCTTACAGGGCCAATTCCTCAGAGTTTTGGTCAGTTGCATTCCTTGGAAGTTCTTGATCTCTCTTCAAATTATTTGTCTGGTGGTATTCCTCATGATTTTGTCAACTTGAAGAATCTCACTGTGCTGCTTCTCAACAACAACAACCTCTCTGGCCCAATCCCTTCGGGTTTTGCGACTTTTGCTGTTTTCAATGTCTCCTTCAACAATTTGTCAGGTGCGGTTCCTTCAACCAACGGATTGACGAAATGCAGATCTGTTCTCGGAAACCCATATCTTCGACCTTGTCATGCGTTTTCTCTGACAACACCATCTTCGGATTCCCGAGACCCCACAGGAGATCCTACGCCGGATTACTCATCTTCACCTGATGAAAATGGTCCATCTCAGTTGCCAGGAAAGGGTGGATTCAACTCGCTAGAGATTGCCTCAATCGCATCTGCTTCAGCGATTGTATCTGTTCTGATCGCTCTAGTTATTCTTTTCTTCTATACGAGGAAATGGCATCCCAAATCAAAGATCATGGCCACTACGAAAAGAGAAGTCACTATGTTCATGGACATCGGAGTTCCTATAACCTTTGACAATGTTGTTAGGGNTTGGAGCCACCTACAAAGCAGAAATCACTCCGGATGTAGTCGTCGCAATCAAACGTCTATCGATTGGACGGTTTCAGGGTGTCCAGCAATTCCACGCAGAGATCAAAACTCTTGGTAGACTTCGACACCCGAACCTCGTGACTCTAATTGGTTACCACGCAAGCGAAACTGAGATGTTCTTGGTTTACAACTATCTCCCAGGAGGCAACCTCGAGAAATTCATCCAAGAAAGATCCACAAGAGATTGGAGAGTTCTCCACAAGATCGCTCTTGACATAGCTCGAGCACTTGCTTACTTGCACGACCAATGTGTCCCACGAGTGCTTCACCGTGATGTTAAACCGAGCAACATCCTCTTAGATGATGATTGCAACGCTTATTTGTCAGATTTCGGGTTAGCTAGATTGCTCGGGACATCGGAAACCCATGCGACAACGGGTGTGGCGGGTACATTTGGGTACGTAGCGCCTGAGTACGCGATGACTTGCCGGGTATCGGACAAAGCAGATGTTTACAGCTATGGAGTGGTGCTTCTTGAGCTGCTTTCAGACAAGAAAGCGCTGGATCCGTCTTTCGTTTCATACGGTAATGGTTTCAACATAGTACAATGGGCTTGTATGCTGTTGAGACAAGGACGGGCTAAGGAGTTCTTCACAGTGGGTTTATGGGACACAGGTCCACACGATGATCTTGTGGAGGTTCTGCATTTAGCGGTTGTTTGTACGGTGGATTCTTTATCGACGAGGCCAACAATGAAGCAAGTTGTGAGACGGTTGAAGCAGCTTCAGCCTCCGTCGTGTTAGCAATCCGCTGAATTTGATTATTATTTTTCTCAGTTTGTAGACTTGTCTGTGTAGTAGTAGTAGTAGTTAGAAGAAGAGAGGTGGTGGGTTCTGGAGGGTAAAAAGGACATTTTAGGTCCATTTGAAGAGGAAGGCATAGGAAGGGAAGGGTTGGGTTGAGTTGAGTGAAAGGAACGAAAAGAAATTGTTTTTTTCCCACTTGTAAATTGTTTTATATAAGTTTTGTGGGGTTTATTGTTGTTTTTCAAATCTGGCTAATTTTAAAGTAAATAATATTAATCCTTTGAACAAATTTACTATAAATAGAGTTTTAGTATACAACTTAAGAGAAGAAAAGTGCTTATCCATCCAAAGGTTCTCTTACTCTGTGGAATGCCTTCATTTACAATAATCAGAAGCAAACTTCATTAACCAAGTCTCTGAATATCATTCTTTCTATATCTAACACTATCCCTGCACTCTCTCCTTCATACTCCTTCAACTTCATACCTTCACTTTCTAGCTCCTCCCATCTCATGTCTTCTAACCTATCTATCTCTGAACACACTGTCTCCAAAAGTTGCTCTTCTTTTGATCTTTTCTCCACTGTTTTTACTCGCTTTGCGTTTAAACCTGGCTTGGTACTACCTTCTGCAGCGAACTTCTGAGCTAGAATCTCGTTAACAGTGTCGAAAACGAGCTTTCTCCTGATTTTTTCAGTTGGGTTTGTCTGTTGTTGTCTTAATCCTCTCCCTCTGTGTTTGTTGCCCTTGTTCTGTTCCAAGATGAAGAACAGTCCAGGATTGATCGGCAGACGTGTTTGGTGCAGCTGAATGCTTACAATGCTGTATTCAAGATCTCTTAGAAGCTTTGATGCCAGCAATATCTCCGAGATGTAATTGTGGTCGTTGCTTTTGAAGTACGTACCTTCTCTAGTCTGTATTGGGCCTCGGTTACTCTTAGGAAATAGTATGGATTTGCAGAGGTCGCTAGGCTTGTTTATCCAGTCAGATTCTTTAGAACGTAAAGCATCATCTTCTGTGGCAAGGAGAAAAAGAAGGTGAGAACTTTACACAAAACCTTGCTACTAATTATAATCGATGGACGTGTAGTTCCTTTGGTAAGTGTCTCACCTTTAAAACTAAGTGATATCTTCCTGACAGGGGAAAGTGAATCTTCTTCGTCGAAGGCTGCATCAAGAACTGAAATAGGGCTTGGTTGTTCAGCGTTAATTTTCAGAGGATTTAGGGATGGTCTGTCTTGTTTGATTCCAAAGTCCAGACTCTGCATTGGTAAACAGAGAGGATTAAGTTAAATGAGTACTAATGAAGAAGATTCGTGAGATCTGTTTAATACCCTTTGTTTTGGGGTGTTCTGCTCCGGGAAGTCACAGTTTCTCTCCAACCTATGTCTGCTTGTAACCTCGATGTCAACCTTTGAACCCAAGCTTATGTTGCTCTCAGATCTTAGACTTCTCAAGTCACTTCTAGCATCGCTTAATCGGTCATCAGGTTTATGAAAGCTACTGCATGGTTTTATCCCCTGTTTTCTTCTCGGGGAGGCTAACTCTGTTTCCTGCTTTCCGAGTTGCCTTTTGCCTGGCTCTGATTTTGGAGTTTTTGACTGCGTTCTTGGGCTGACACTGTTCTGTTGGCTTCTACCTATCTTGATCATGGAACAAGAATCTGCAGCCAAAACTTGCCTCGTCCTTAATGTTTTTGGGCTATTGCTCTTTGTGGAATCGGGTTGGCCCTTGTAAAGGCCTGGCCTTGGAGTTATATCCATTGGGTTCTGCTTCCGACAGGTGACCTTCCGGGTTTGTCTAGAGTTTCCAACCTTGACGTTTGGTAACGCGACATTCTGTGGCAGTGAAGAGGTGGAAACTGGAGCTGCAGATTTCATAGCAACCATCGATGAGGATTTGAAGCTCATAGATGGACTTGTTGAAGCTGGACTACTGCCATCTCTGTTTTTATCTACCAACTGCTTTGTCTGCTCCATAGCCTCAAGTATTTGCTTAAGAGCTCTGAGATCTTTTCCCGACTTTTTGAACTCTAACTGTGTAAGCCGTTTCTGAATTTCGCCATAAACCGTCATTGCAGTATCGCCTGCTTTCTGTTGCTTCCATGGAGCTGGTTCCATCGGAAACTTAGAACCAGATGAAGCAGGTATCTTCTTGATAGAATCAACGCTTCTAGATCTCTGTAGATTTCTTGGTTCCACTCGGGACATTGGCCTAGGAGAGTCACAAAACTGATTCTCTCTTCTCTGTTCAGTATCAGAATTGTCTGCAACGACTTCAAGACCCATCAATTTGGCAACAACACTTGAACTTGATCTCCTGTGACTCATTCTTGTGGGTTCCTCTGGACTCCTTAATGAATTTGATCTACTGTCCAATGAAAACCTTGGTGTTTCTTTCAACTTGGAGTCTGTTTTATAACCATTGTTACTCATCTCCCTCTCATCATAAGAAAGCCTATGAGTTTCCTTAAACTTCACAGCCATTCCTCTCCCTTCATTAGAAGGTGAACTCAACATGCTTGTTCGAGCTGAATGAGTGTATACAGCTTCTTCACCTCTGGTTCTTGTTTCTCTATTAATAGAGTCTTTAACAAGCTCCTTGAGATCATACGGCATCACAAGACCACAATTGGGCGTGTCAAACTGAGAAGCTGTGGTACTGACCTCTGCAGACGAGAAGCTCGAGGAACGTGTAGAAGACGAAAACGATGGTCTTGAAGAGGACTCAGAAGAATCTTTATGCTTCTCCTTCTTCTTCTTTTTACTACTCTCCTGCAATTCCCATATATTTCTTTCAGCTTCTTTTTGTATTAAAAAATGTGTTAATGTTCTTACCATTTCTTTATCACTTTCCATGTTTATTTCACCAACAATATCTCTTCTTTCTCCTGCAAAAACATCCCTTTGTTCTTTAGCTACAAGTCTCATAAGTCATAACCAAGTAGTTTTGGTTCTAGTGAAAATACTTTGTTTCTTTGTGGACCTAAAAGCTGAACAGAGATTTAAGTAAGAGAAATTTTATGTTACCTGGAGGCAAAGACTTGTTCAAACCGCCGGAGACAGCGTCTGGTCTAGCCGGATAATGTTGCCGGTAAAACACTTGAAGGATCCCATTCATGCATCCCAACTGTTTATTCAGATTTGGGTTCTCATCCGATAAGTTATACAGAAGTTTTGCAGACATATCTTTTATCAAAAAGATAGGCTTTCACAAACTCAAGTTTATCTGCATATACTCAGTTGAAATTACTAGTTTCTTCGTGTTTTTACTCTGTTCTGGGTTTAAAAATGGAGAGGAAGAAGCCGACAGAAATAGCTTCTTGTGAATGTAAAGTTATGACCAGACAAGAGATTAGGTTAGTTATGTGTTATGGTTGAAGAAGAAAGATGAGAAAGGAAAAGAAAAGGTTGTGTTATTGTTAATGGAGAAAGAAGAGGTTTCTATCTTTAAAGGCAAAGGCTACAACTGTCAAATGAGGCTTTGAAGCTTATATATAATGTGTAATGTGTTAACATGTAAGATTATACATGTACCAGATTTTATTTATTTATCTTATACTATTATTTAATTATTTCAGATTCTGCAAAATTCTGCTTTGCAAATAATGAGGAATCTAGTTCACCTCCTAAGTGAAGAGAGAAAGAAATAGATTGTATTTTACTGTAAAATTTCCTTCTTATTCAACTTAACCAAAACCATTACAGAGTTCTTCCTTATATAGCTATAATACAAAGCGTTCTATTTTAACCTAAAGCAATCTTTTTGGATAAAAATAACAGGTAGCTATTCAACAACCAAATTGGTCAAAGATTCAAATCTGTTTTTGGTTCCTATCGTGAATGCCGTACCTTTATGCGCTGGAGCTTGGAGTGTCTTCAATCTTCCCGTTTCTTTGGCATTATTCACCTGTGTTGATAGCTTCAGTGTTTGGCGAGAGTGACACTGTGACTGAAGCATATTTTCCTTCTTGGACTCTATTTGTTGAATAGCCTTTTTCGCTTCATTATTTTTGGGCTTCACTTTGTCTTGGGCCTGTGAAGAAAACTCTTCTAATACTCTGTTTTCTTGCTTCTCATTCCCCCTCAAACTTGGTGTAGAGGGTTCTGAAACACCAAGTTTGAACCTCAAATCCTTGAAAGCAGCTTGTGGTAAGGACTTAGTGAAAATGTCAGCAATCTGAAATTGTGATGGAATGTGTTTAACCACTAGAACCTTCATAGCTACCCTTTCTCTAACATAATGATGATCTCTCTCAAAGTGTTTGGTGCGAGAGTGAAATGCAGGATTAGCTGTAAGATACACAGCTGATAAATTATCACAATATAATGTAGGAGGATCATGGAGAGGTACACCTATTTCTTTGAGCAGAGATGCTATCCATGTTAATTCTGAAGCAGTCTCAGACAAGGATCTATATTCAGCTTCAGTGGAGCTTTTAGCCACAGTTTGTTGCTTTCTAGAACTCCATGATATCAAATTATCACCAAGATATGTGCAGTAGCCACCAGTAGATCTTCTAGTTTCTCTGCATCCTGAAAAATCACTATCACTATAGGCACTTACAGTGTTATCAGTGGAGTTACTAAAGTTGATTCCCATGGTGATTGACCCTTTAATATATCGAAGAATTCGCTTCAATAAGTTGAAATCAGAAACAGTTGGAGCATGCATCTTCTGACATACAAAATTCACAGAGAATTGTATGTCAGGCCTTGTAAGAGTTAAGTATTGAAGTTTTCCTGCCAAGCTTCTAAAATAAGTAGGATCATCAAATAACTTATCTTGATCAGGCATTGAATGTGGTTGTAGAGGAAGAGGAGTTGGCATAGGAGCACAATGTTCCATTGCAGCTGCTTTAAGAAGATCTTCAGCATATCTCTGTTGTGAAAGGAAGAGACCATCCGAATGAAACTGTGCTTGTATTCCCAGAAAGTAGTGTAGCTGACCAAGATCCTTCATTCTAAATTGTTTATTTAGCTCTTGTAGCAGTAATTTCATATCTTCAGAATCATTTCCTGTTATTGCCATGTCATCTACATATAGCAATAATAGTATAATGTTGTTCCCTTTACAGTAGACAAACAGAGATGGATCTGGGAAGCTACAAATAAAACCAAACTCAAGCAAAAAATTACTGAATTTATCAAACCAAGCACGGGGAGATTGTTTTAAACCATACAGGGACTTATGTAAATGACACACATAATCTGGTTTACTGGGATCAACAAAACCAGCAGGTTGTCTCATATAAACTGTTTCAGTAAGGTCCCCATGAAGAAATGCATTACTTACATCCATTTGCTTTACATCCCACTTCATAATAGTAGCTAAATGAAGTACTACTCTTACAGTAGCTGATCTAACTACAGGACTATATGTTTCTAGATAATCTATCCCTTGTTCTTGATCAAAACCTTGAGCTACCAGTCTAGCTCTAAGTTTATCTAAAGAGCCATCAGCATTTAGCTTAGTTCTAAATACCCATTTACTACCTAAGACATTCATATTAGGAGTATAAGACACCAAAGACCAAGTATTAGTTTCAATACAGTTATCATATTCTTCATTCATGGCACCAGACCAACCCGGATGTTTCAAGGCTTGAGTTACTGTCCTAGGTTCAGGAGTACTAGTTTTGTGAGTAAGTAGAGCATACCTTGGGTTTGGTTTTCGAATACCAGCCTTTGATCTTGTAGTCATTGGATGTGTTGATGAAGTTGCTGCAGGTGCTGAAATACCCTCATTGTCTACAGAGAGAGAATAGCTGTTGCCTATAGGAACAAGGTCTAAGCTTGCCGTACACCCAGGACTACTCTCTTCTGAGACAACTTGAGTTACTGAAGCAGGTGATGGAGGGGGAGGCGGCTGAAGTAGGAGTTGAGCTCCTGTTTCTGCTGGCTGTTGATGAAGTGAGTCATTGCATAGTTGAAGAGTAGGAACTTGTACTGGGACATGTTCTGTATTTGTTGAATGGCCTCTTGTTAATGGAAGCTCTAGATTTGATTCTGTGGTTGGCCTTGATGAAGAATCATTTGTAGCAGAAGAGATGGTATTTTGCAAACCTTTCTGCCAAGCTTCTATAAGAGATGTCAACTTAAACTGCTGTGGTTGGAATCTTGCAGTTGCAAAAGGGAAGATTTCTTCTTCAAAAAGCACATGTCTACTGATAAAAACCCGGCCTGTAGGAGGATAATAACATCTATATCCTTTGAATTTTTCATTATATCCAAGGAACACACACTTTAGAGATTTTGGATCAAACTTGCTTTGAGAGTAATCCCTCAATGTGGGGAAGCAAGCACATCCAAATGTTCTTAAAGCTGAGTAGTCTGGTGAAAATCCATGTAGCATTTCAAAAGGTGACTTCAAGTCGTTTAGTACTGAAGAAGGTAGCAAATTAATTAAGAAATTTGCTGTGAAAAATGATTCCACCCAGAATTTGTGAGGAGTGCAACTTTGATAGAGCATAGTGATTCCCAACTCTGTTAAATGCCTATGTTTCCTCTCTGCAATCCCATTCTGTTGGGGAGTATAAGGACAGGAGATATAGTGTCTAATCCCACTATTCTCTAGATGCTGAATGAATGTTTTAGTGATGAACTCACCACCACCATCACTCTGAAAAACACCAATTTTGGCATTAAACTGGTTTTCCACCATTAACTGGAACTTAAGAAATATTGAATGAAACTCTGATTTATGTTTAAGTGGGTATAACCAGCTGAATCTCGAGTAGCTATCAAACAAAATTACATAATATCTAAAACCCTGAGATGAAACTACAGGAGCAGGACCCCACAAGTCACAGTAGATTCTTTCAAGTGGTTTAACAGCTGAAAAACTAGAAGAAGAAAAGGAAAGATGACTACTCTTGCCAAGATAACAGGCTTCACAGACTTCTGCTCTCGGCTTATTGATGATAATAGCTTTAGATGAAGATAGATGATGGAGAACTTTGTCATTGGGATGACCCAGTCTTCTATGCCAAATAGAAGCACTTGCTGTGGTTTGTCTTGAGGAGTAGAGGGCTTTAAAACTTGGATCTTCCAACACATAAAGTCCATTAGTGTTTCTTCCCTTTGTCAGAACTTTCTTGGTTGCCTTGTCCTTTACATAAACCCCATTAGAATCAAACTCAAAAGAGCATGGATAATCTGTAGTGAGTTGTGACACAGATAGAAGAGATTTTGCAATGTTAGGACAGACTAATACATTATTTAAAGGAAGAGTACCTGACGTAGAAGGAAGAGAAGCTGATCCCATATGAGTAATGGGAAGAAAGGAGCTGTCTCCAATCATGACAGTGTCATTGCCATGATATGATTGGGAAGAGCTTAAATGATGTGGAGAGTTGGTTATGTGAGCAGAGGCTCCTGTATCTGGAAACCACTCAGACCCAGAACCATCAGAAACTTCAGTAATATGAAGAGCAGTCAAGGCTTTCTGAGCTTCTTCAGCTTGATAAGAGTTATCAAACCGATGCCAACACCTCAAGGCAGGATGACCAGGCCTTCCACATATTTGGCATACAGGACGATTATCAGTAGTAAGAGTACCAGTTTGAGAAGATATCTGCTGATGAAAACCTCTACCTCTAGTGGAAAAAGAGTTTCTGCCTCTTCCATATCTGCTATAAGTGCCTCTTCCTCTGTTATAATAGTTGTTTGAGTTGGATCTTTCCACATTAAACGCCAAATGAGGAGACACAGTCATGCCAGTTTCATAACTCAACATCCTGTTATCAAAGTTAGTGAGACGAGGAACAATGTCTTCAAAGGTAGGAGCTTGAAGAGAGTCAATAGAGCCTTCTATACTGGTTTTAATAGGTTCATATTCCTTGCCTAAACCATGAAGTGCAGCAAATATCTTCATTTTCTCAACCACAGGACTCCCAATAGAAGACAGTTGGTCACACACATCTTTAATCTCCCTCAAGTATTCTGGCATTGTTTTGCCCACCTTAGAAATGGTCTGCAACTTTCTTTGTAGCTCAAACAAGCGTGAAGAAGACACTCTATTAAAATGCCTTGCTAACAGAACCCAAACATCACGAGAAGTTGAAGCAGAAACCACCACACTCAGAGTGTCTTCAGAGAATGAACCCAGAAGCCAAGATTTGACAACTTGATCAGTTCTCATCCAAGCAGGGTAATCAGGATTAGGTTGAACTTCCAAACGACCATCAATAGTAGGAACTTGAACAAACTGAGATGGCTGAGGTGTAGCTCCAGTAAGAAACCCCAGTAAACCCTGACCCGAAAGGAAAGTCTCAAACTGAGACTTCCAGAGAATATAATTTCTCTCATTAAGTTTTATAGTCACACAGTTAGATATATTTAGAGGTGGTTGAACATAGAGCTCCATGGCTCTGATACCATGAAGAGAGAAAGAAATAGATTGTATTTTACTGTAAAATTTCCTTCTTATTCAACTTAACCAAAACCATTACAGAGTTCTTCCTTATATAGCTCTAATACAAGGCGTTCTATTTTAACCTAAAGCAATATTTTTGGATAAGAATAACAGCTAGCTATTCAACAACCAAATTGGTCAAAGATTCAAATCTGTTTTTGGTTCCTATCGTGAATGCCGTACCTTTATGCGCTGGAGCTTGGAGTGTCTTCAATCTTCCCGTTTCTTTGGCATTATTCACNCGCCGGAGACAGCGTCTGGTCTAGCCGGATAATGTTGCCGGTAAAACACTTGAAGGATCCCATTCATGCATCCCAACTGTTTATTCAGATTTGGGTTCTCATCCGATAAGTTATACAGAAGTTTTGCAGACATATCTTTTATCAAAAAGATAGGCTTTCACAAACTCAAGTTTATCTGCATATACTCAGTTGAAATTACTAGTTTCTTCGTGTTTTTACTCTGTTCTGGGTTTAAAAATGGAGAGGAAGAAGCCGACAGAAATAGCTTCTTGTGAATGTAAAGTTATGACCAGACAAGAGATTAGGTTAGTTATGTGTTATGGTTGAAGAAGAAAGATGAGAAAGGAAAAGAAAAGGTTGTGTTATTGTTAATGGAGAAAGAAGAGGTTTCTATCTTTAAAGGCAAAGGCTACAACTGTCAAATGAGGCTTTGAAGCTTATATATAATGTGTAATGTGTTAACATGTAAGATTATACATGTACCAGATTTTATTTATTTATCTTATACTATTATTTAATTATTTCAGATTCTGCAAAATTCTGCTTTGCAAATAATGAGGAATCTAGTTCACCTCCTAAGTGAAGAGAGAAAGAAATAGATTGTATTTTACTGTAAAATTTCCTTCTTATTCAACTTAACCAAAACCATTACAGAGTTCTTCCTTATATAGCTATAATACAAAGCGTTCTATTTTAACCTAAAGCAATCTTTTTGGATAAAAATAACAGGTAGCTATTCAACAACCAAATTGGTCAAAGATTCAAATCTGTTTTTGGTTCCTATCGTGAATGCCGTACCTTTATGCGCTGGAGCTTGGAGTGTCTTCAATCTTCCCGTTTCTTTGGCATTATTCACCTGTGTTGATAGCTTCAGTGTTTGGCGAGAGTGACACTGTGACTGAAGCATCTTTTCCTTCTTGGACTCTATTTGTTGAATAGCCTTTTTCGCTTCATTATTTTTGGGCTTCACTTTGTCTTGGGCCTGTGAAGAAAACTCTTCTAATACTCTGTTTTCTTGCTTCTCACTAAGAAGATAGTTATGCACATGACAGCACAATTCTCTACCTTTTTCTCTAAAAATTATTCTTTGAAATTATTATAAGAATATAAAAATATGATTTGATTTGTGAGTGGTAATAAGCTAAGTTTTCGTTACACAACCATGTGGAGAAAATAATAATGTGGGTGGGTCTTTATAAGTAATGACATGTGCATGTGGAGTTTGTCAGGAACACATATCATTTTCTAATATATATATAGTAGTTATCTATAAGATAAGAGATGAAATAATGAAAATAAATTATTAGAAGAGAAAGTGGATTGGTGAAGTGGAAGAAAGCTTGCATGGTCTGAAATTGGTGGGTCTTCCTGAGATATTATTTTATCTTTTGCTGAATGAACAACTATATTATTTATTCATTCAAAAATAATTAATTTATATATTGTTTTTTGTATTCATAATTTATATGGGCAGAGATTCAATAGTTACTGAGAGACATATCAAAATTCTAAAACCGAGGAGACTATTAATTACTTTCTTGTTGTAAATTAATAATAATAATATTAGTGGTATTAAATTAATTGGGTTGCGATGATGTAATAACTTTTTGCATGTGAATAATTAAATATTAAGGAATATAATATATTAAGGTAGATAACTAACTAATATAAGATAAAGTCTTTGTGATGGTTGATGTCCTTAGATGTACTTATCACAAAAAGCTTGTGGGCATATATATATCACGTGCTTTGTTCCTTGTTATCTTTTCAAATGTTTATTTCCCATTTTTTTCTACTTAAAATACAAAAACAAAACAAAACTAGTTGATTTGACCTTGGAAGTAGCAAGGAATATACTATTTATTACACATGGCTATTAGGTTTGCTTTCAATTGTTATTATTATATTCCCATTGATGCGGTTTCTGTATGTATAATTGTAATTGATCCTTCTTAAAATTGTTAAAGGTTCAATTAATAATGTTTTGTGATTAACAACAGTTTTTTTTTCCCCAAAATCATCATTTTATTGATTATTGTTCATACATAAGTACCAAATATGTAATCATAAAAGAGAAAACCATTCAGAAATAAAGACGTTTG
>KE159063.1:1119-14580 GCA_000411055.1 Leavenworthia alabamica | reverse complement strand
CTTGCGCGGTTAGCACTCACCTTCGCCACTTGTTGGAGATGCACATTCCTTATCTGGAAACTTTCTTTTTCGGGGTTTCTAAAAACTGAAAGAGAAGTTGCAGAAAACTAAACTGCAACCGAAATAGAAGAAAAGTTAACACCAATCAAAACACGGTTTAGACATAATCCGACTCGACCCGATCCGATCACGGGTCACTAACCTAAACCGTTTAGAACTAATTAAACATTAAAGAGAAGAGTTCACGATCTTACCGAGAAAATCAATGGAGCATATCGGAAAAGATAGTAGAATATTTCCACAACCCGCTAGAAACATTGATAGAGTTTTCCCGAATTTTTCTGCAGTTCGCCGGAAAACTCACCGGCAGTTCGCCGGAAATCTCACCGGCAAATCACCGGACCCGCTAGCCATTGACTAACTGCTGGCAACCTACCAAATGGGTAGTTCCCTCTGCAAATATTGTTTTGATTTGTAAAAAAAATGAAGGTGGAAAGTCTTATTTATAGGAGAAGGGATAAATGTGATTTTTCTAAATCTTCAATGTGGGACATTTCCCTTTAAAGAGAATATTCTTTGGTTTAAAAAAAAAAAAAGATTAAAAAAGTTAATTATATAACATGTTTGGACTTACTTTAAAACAGTACAATAATTAGGATTTGGGATGTTACAAATAACTTCTGAGATAATTAATACATCAAAATAATAATAATAATAGCATCTGGACAATAAATGGACGGACATGATCTCGACGAGTGATATATGTCCTTAATGAAACATCCCACACGACCCAAAAGTACAAAAAAAAAAAAAAGTGTGTAAGCAGGCTTTAACATCAAATCAAAAAGCCCATTCTTGATTAAAAATTATAGTTTCACTCACGTAATGATGAAAAATTATAGATGGGCCGTTCACTAGACTACACCATGTTATTAATTCTCTTCTTTATATTTGATATTTGATATATATAACAATACCATAGTTAAAAATTTTAAAGTGTATATATATAATTGAAAATACATAAAAGCCCAAAAATACTGTAGTTTATGTTTACTCTACCGATTCTTTGGTAGGCAATAATTGTACCTTGAAGTTTCGACTAGTGCCTAAAGTGGGTTGTATACCAAAATTTATACCGAGTATTAACCACTTATTAGGCTAAAAAACAGCATGTAGTTTAATAAACTCTAAAGCTTGAAACGTCTAAAATTACCCTTATCATAAATACAAAAAAAGATTACGTTGTTCTATATGTAAACAATACTATATTCTTAGCCAAGTGTGTAATCAAAAACTATAAGAAATGATGATGAAAGACTTCACAGAACTAGAAAGCAAGTTGAAGGAATTAAAAAACTAGAAAGTATAAACACTTTTATTCCACAGAGCAAATCACGTCAAAAGTCTTATTTAATTGGAAGAGAGAAGCTCATGAACCCTTCTTTTTTGGAAATAATTTAATTAGATTATTGTTTTTTTTCTCTATACTGATAAAATACATAAAACATCAAAACTTTGTATTTATTCTCCAATACATTGTACATGTTATTATACTTATTATATAAATAGAGAAATCACATGGCTTGTGGACTGTCCTGACAGTGATTAATTATTATGCTATCTCTCAAGCAATCATATAGCCTTATTTTTCTTATCAAAATTATTTGTTTTATTATCCTCTCATATACATCTAGGTTTCTCACTATATATATAAATCATGTTATATTTGTTAGTTATATTCTTATGAATACAATCATATAATCCATCCTAGAATCTCTTAGAACATGTTGAAACAACTACATAATCATTTTGATGATCTTAACTATGAAATGACAATAGAGAAACACTAACCTTTATCATTGGCCATTTCCTTTTGTGAATCCGTAAACCTTTATGTATGTTTGTTTTTCTCCTTCCTGTCTTTTCCGAGATTATCCCTTCGATGGAGCAGGGTTTCTACCTTTCAATCTCTCACTATGATTTTCTCTTTTATTGTGATTAGTATTCTGGTTATGTNTTATGTTAGTTGTCACATTAGTTCTTAAAGTGAATCCCCTCTCTTCCTTTTATACACCATAACAAAGTGTGTAGGAGGGGTGTGTGTGATTGGTTTCCTTTCATCACACCATTTCATTCATTTAATCATATACCTTATACATATACATTTATATCATTAAAACTATAGTATATATAAATGTATATGAACATTAGAATCATAGTCTATAATAGGGGGAGTAAGAGGGTTGACATCAAACCCATTTCGGTATCTTTTCTTTGATTCGGTCCATCACCGTATCCTATTCTATACCGAAACCATAAACCGTTTATTAAACTTAAACCTTAATAGTCAGACCGTTAATACTTCGGCCACACTTACGGGAAATAGTCTTACACTATTTATATATTTGACTCTAAAGACTTATAAATATTATATCCTAGAATAGGTTCCAAATTCATTATTATTTTTATTTGGAAAATCCTTAAAATATTCTATGCAACAACCAAAATATTCACTCAACATAGATATAATAAAAAAAATAATTGAAGAAAAGGTGCCCATGTGGGCACTTCCAAATAAATCTTCAAATCCATTGGATGTTTACTAAACAACATAGATATGAACAAACTAAAACTCAATCTTTGTTAGAAACACACAACTTCTTTACTTTTATAATCTCTTGTCTTCTTCTTCTTTTTGCAATCTCTTGTTGTCTGAAAAGGAAATGGATCATGTAAGTTCAAGTGATTCCCTTATTGATGATCTTGAAGATTACTGGTTCTTTGAGAACTTATTTACAAGAAGATCAAGAATCTTAAGGTATTGTCACTCAGATCCTTACCCTTCTTCTTTGACTTCTCCTGAAAAAATGGGAGATTCAGATTTAGGGAACGTTCAAGAAGCTTTGATTAGGGCAACTTCTATAGATAGAAGAGAAGGTGGATCTCATAATGGAAATTTTTCTGAAAAGACTAGGGTTCAAGAACCGAGACAAGTCGGGTCTTTCTTGCAGAAGAAGGAACATATGGTTCTTGCCAAATCTGGATCTCGTTCAGCTCCGGGGAAGATTCAAGAAACTTCCACAAAGCATGGTTTGATCCGTGCACCTTCTTTGCCACCTCGGATAGAAAAAAGAGAGGTTGATATTCAAGCAAAGAAGATGGTCAATAAGCTGACGAGGCAGTTCTCTGAGAAGATTAGGTTTCTAGAACCAGGTGAGAGTTTCTTGCAGAAGAAGGAATTGGCTAGAGACAAAGGGATTAGTTTGCATAGAACTCAAACGATGCCAAATAACATGAAAAGAGAGGAAGACGAGCTTGAAGATCAGGAAAGTGATTCAAGAATGGGATTCTTGATCCGTGAAGCTCTCTATAGCTCACATAATGTTCCAAAGGTAATCATCAATAATCAAAGGCTTCAGAGACCACCAAGAAACTTATTGAGATCAGAAGACAAAACTGTTATGGTCAAACATGTAAGCGCAAGTCCCAAAACGTTACGTAAAACGTTAAGCAGCATAGAAACAACCAAAGAGATTCAAAGGCTGAAAGGTTATGATGACCAACTAGTCGTGACACGTGTCAGTAATGGAGTGGCTACACCACCTAGGGCGTCAAAGGATTCAAGAAAAGAAATGAAGGATCAGATTAAATTCTGGGCTCGAGCTGTAGCTAGCAATGTCCGACAGGAGTGCTAAGATTTGTCTTTTTATTACACTAATTTAACTGTGTTTCTATGTAACACTATTCCGTACAGATCATCTTTGTCTTGAACTTTTATGTTTTTTCTAATCCTCCTGAAATAACGAGATTCATCTGTTCATGTGATGATGATGTTTTTTTTGGGCAAGAACAAAGTCATGATTATGAATCTAGAATGAAGAAAATGTTACTTAGAGATAAGAAAAAAATAAGGAAGAACAATATAATAATAAAATGCAATTATATATTTATTGTTTTTTTCAAAGAAAGAACATAATAATTTGTGATTTGATTGCTCTTTAGAGTTTTCTAGAAGTATTCCAAATAAACAAATATAGTTTCAACGTAAAAAATACGTTGAATCATGTTGGCGTTAAATATAGATAATAAAATAACTTGGAAGTTCCGAAGTTGGAAACTAACTAGATTGAACCGGTTCTTGATTGCAGAGATCTCTCGTAAGTAGTACTACTCGTAAGACCAAAACAATAATAATTATTATATCTTATATATATATATATATTTACTACATGCATTTATTNGATCGGTTTTGATTTGTTCAGTTTACCGAAAACCGAACCGAACTATATTAGTTTCGGCTTGTTCGGTTTTAGGTGAGTAATCTGAATTTTTTTATTTTTTATTCGGTTTTCGGTACGGTTCGGTTTGAATTATTATTCGGTTTATTCGGTTAACCGAATAATTGTCAGAATCATGTTTTGGTTCGGTTTATTCGATTTGTTCGGTTTATTCAGTGTAAATTAAACCGAACAAACCGAACCGAAAGATGAATTTTCAGATTTATTCGGTTTATTTGGGTTAATCGGATTGAATTCAGAAATATTTTTTTTACCCAAAACTGAACCGAATAAACCGAAAACCGAACAAACCGATATTTTTTTCGGTTTTACTTCGGAACTGATTTTTGAAAACCGAAAAAACCGAACTGTTTAAATCGAATGCCCAAGACTACCAAACGTACATATAATAAGCTGAGGGAATGTATTAAATTCGTTATTTGATGAAATTTGATTTCTAACGAGAGTTGAAATGATTTGGTTGAATTTTAAAATTTTATGATTTTTGTTATAAATTTTTTTGAAATTTCACATAAAATCATGAGATTTTGATATTTGTATTTTAATTAAAAAAAATTTTGAAATCTTATCTGAAATTTTTAAATCAAATTCTAATTATATTTTTAATAACAGTAGATTTAATTATATTTTAAAAATCATTATTTCAAAAACAGTGAATTTCATTAATTATCTAAAAATTTATGTTTTAATAACATATTATTTATTATTTTAAATAAAATATCATTAAATCTTCAGCTGAATACACCCCATGAAAGTATTTAGTATTTACCTACTCTTAAAATTTAATGAAAAAGTCAACTGTTTGCTTAGACAAAAATCGATTTCTGATTTTTTTTCTTTTACAACAAAAATAATGATATGATAAAAACATATGACCGTTAATTACGGGTTATTGTTATGATCTATAGTTGCTAGCTTCCATTAAATTTGCTAAGGAGACCATTGAACTAACAGACAAATTTTATCTCACCATACCTTACAGATATGACAGAACAAAATTGCCTTATGTCAAATCTCAAGTAAGAAAATGAAGACATTTATGACTTTTTGAGAGTAGAAAAAAAAAACAGTTGATTAAACAAAACAAAACAAAACAAGTAGCCACTTTTTCTAATATTACAAATTCACCCACATTGATTTTTTTATTCTCACTTAAGTCCATGTCACAAGTTTCTTTTAGCATGTTTAGTCAAAGACTTAAAGCTCTCGAACATGAATTTCTATTCATTATTTTAAAGAAAACTGAATATATATACTGAAGTTTTTAATTTATTTTCAAAATTTAACAAACAAAATATTATGTTTCATAAATGTTTTCATAAAAACTTGAAACAATTTGAAACGGTGTCAATCCGTGTAAGTGTAACTTTTTAATTTATTTATATTTTATCTTATCTTATCCAGACGTGATAACTCTCTTTTTCTTGCCACAAACGTGACAACTTTTTCAATATTTTTTAAAAATTGGCCTCTATTTAAGCTCCTAATTTCATATCTTCAAGCTTGTTCATGATATAGAACTCATAAAATATGAAACAATACAAAAAAAGCCAGAATATATAAATAATTTTTTTATCGTCTGATTTATTAAACAACTACAATAATTTACATTAATAATTTACATGATGTAGTGGTTAGATGTTCATTTTTATTACTCCTTGTGGCCTAATTTGACTCTTAAATGTTGATGATGAATTTTTAATATATTTTGTTGTAGACACCAAAACCTATTGGGCCTAACTTGCCTATTTACTTCTATAAAATAAAAGTGAGTATTTATTCAAACTTTGTCTCTTCCAATAATTTATTAACTCGTACGACTTTTTTTATATGGTATAATGAAAAATCATCACATAAGCCCAAAGATACTTTATAGAAATCTTCCTCAGAAAAGCCCATGATACATAGTCAAGACAAGCCCAAAATTCTCCGGTCAGCCCATTGTTTATCGCTGTCGTATAGTAAACTTACACACATAAATGAGTTTTACTCCTATTAATAGTAATTAAAATTAATATAAATGAAACAAGTGATAACTAACTAAAGAGCAAGGAAATTTATAGAAATATTCTTAATATGTATGCATAATCTTAAAAATGGATTGTTAAGAAACATAAGGAGTATTTTGCATGGCTACTTCAAGTATGGACCATACTAATTTTTTTTATTAATATATACACAAATTATATATTAAAGAAATGATGATGATTCCAATATATAATGTTGGCATGTTACTGAGACACACTAAGAACAATGTCATAGATTTAAGCATATGTCGATTTCATACTACTATATGTTTGACGAAAAAGTCAATTGAATATATCTTAGTTCAAAGTAGTATTACTTAAATTACAAACAAGTGAACAACATTTGCTTTATCGATTTGTTTAAATTTTATTAACACTAACCAAACATATAATTTTAGATATTGATATAGTTTAGATTGGTCAGAAAGTTATGTAGCCATAAATTGTGAAATTAATATTAAGCATAATTAGGTATCAAGCTGGTTGAACAAAGAAACCACATGTCGACACTTCCGTAAAGCTTGTGTTAAAATAAACCAAAACAATTAATTAATAACCTTCCTTAAAAATAAGTATTTCACAAACTTTTAACTAAAAAAACTCTATAAAGGTTTGATGGAGTAATTAATTATACAAAATTATTTTATTTGTTTTTATAGACATGAAAAATAAAATTTATTAATTTTAACCTAATAAATCATAGTTAATGCATTGTTTGTTGGCATGCTTCGTAGATCAATGAGCATAAAATAAAAGAAGGCACTAATTATAAAATCGTCTTCCATTTATTATACTAATACGACGTCGTTTGACTATAATTAGAACATTAGTTTAAAAAAACTATATGCTGGAAAAATAAGGAACCAATGAAAACAAAGTTCATCAAAGAAAGATAAATGAGAAATAAATAAAACATATTTTTCACAGAAAGAAAGAAAGAAATTAGAGAATCAAGAAACCGAAGACGTCCTTCTCTTCCCTCTCTCTCTATCTCTCCCTGATTAAACCTCTAAAATCAGGTTATTATTATTATTTTTATTATTATCTCTTTTAATCATCACGATGATCGGATTCTAGAGCTTTGTTTTGATTCCTAGTTTCATTGTTCCTAATAAACAAAATCGTTTTTTTATTGGTGGGTTTTGCTTGTTGATTCAACTTTTTATATCTGAAGAAGAAATTGCATTGTTGTAGGATTATAATATTTTTTTTTGAATTAATTAAGATTTTTGATTCTTCTATATCTTGCATTGCAGGGAGTAATTTGGTTTCTGATTCTCAGAAAGTCTTTGTCTTTTGCATTGCCCTCCATTTGAATTCTCTCAATTTTAATGTTCTCAAGGTCAGATTTTTAATTCTTTTTGTTGATATATTAAAGTTTTTTGATCTTTTAGTTTTTAATTTTTGCAGCTGTAAGTTTTAGTCTTTGATTGATCTTATTTATACAATACAATCTCCCTACAATACGGTTTCTTAGAGGGAGATTTATATTACTTTCTCAGGCTAATTTGAGGAGAACATATGCTTTTTTATATGTTATGATCTCGTTACTAATTGCCAGAAAAATGCAGATTACAATGTGATAGCTTATATTTTTAGTATCAGCTTCAGATGTAATGATCTTTCATTGGTTGTTAATGCTTTTGTTAATGCAGATTTCATTGTGATAGCTTAGTTTTGTAGTATCAGGTTGAGGAGTTATAGTAGTAGTGTTGCATTGGTTGGATTTATGAATTCAAGAAGCTCTGTTTTCAGTAGTATACTTTGTTTCTTCATTGTTGATGTTTTTATGAATCAAAACCTATCAGAGGTCTTCTTCAGAAAGCGAAATGGGACAAAGAAATTGGACAGTTGACTTTGAAATGGAGCAGCAGCAATCTCAAGACTCTCTCCAACCCGAACCTTGCATCTTTCTAGGCACCTTTCCACAACAACTGGATAATAATAGTAATGTCTCTGCCATGGTTGCAAACGTTCCTAATTCAGAAGCTTATTATCCTCTTCAAGAGCCAACTTATGACCACTCAGCAATGTTCTACGGGCTTCCTCAGTACCATCATCCGCAGCAGCAGTGTGCTCCAACAAATTTCTATTTTCCATATGTGGCATTTCAGGTTCCGCCAGGTCAGTTACCATCTTCTAGCAATCATGGTGTAGTTGGAGTTAGTTCTGATCATGAATACGAAAGGAATGCTCACTTTATGGATCACACAAGAGGAACATATAAACGGAAAAACGCTGAAGTAATCCCTGGAAATCATCAGTATTTAAGTACTTTACAAGCTCCATTCAATGCACCGGAGACTGTAGCACCTCTTGCAGGCGCTAGGAACAGACCGGGAGCTGTTATAGTAAATTCTGTTCTGCCTCCTCATACTCCAAACAACTTCATCCAAGGGAATTATCTAAGTCATCATCCTTATCCACCTCCTGGCTCAATTTGGTATGAACAACACCATGGCAGATCTGATGTTTCACCTTCGTTTTGGCCACACACACCTTACATGAATGGTACCTACCAACCCTCAATTTCATTTTGAAGTACTGAACTTGGTAATCTTAGTTATGTATCTTTGAATGACCTTTCAGGTGGTAACATTGTTGCTGGTTCCATAGAGTCTAGTAGTACAGGATTTATGTATCCTTCTCAATTGAACCCTAGGGACCAATATTATAGTCATCATTATCACCCGGCACCTCCTCCTGTACAAGGAGTGAGAGGCCCGAGCACCAGATTATATCCTCACATGGTTTCTTCGGCATCATACAGAGTTCCTCCTGGAAGCTTTGTTCCTCAGAACGCAATGACTAGTGGTCCGCCGGGCTCAGAGATGGGTTCAAGTCACTTGGGTTCTGTTCAACCAACCGGGTTTCGGATATACCAGCATCATCAGCGAGATGATTCTGTACCTGTAGCAACTCTTAGACAACACAATGGAGGATTTCCTAGGCTTAGATTTATGCCTGATGATGTAACTTTCTAGCCACATTTTGCTTTCCCATCTTCTTCATTTTCGTTGTTGTTCAAGATTCTGCATCTTTCTGTTCTCTCAATGTGTGTAGGAAGTTGCGCTATTGGAGTTTGGAGACTTCCTTGGTGGTTCTGCAAATAATCACATTGATCA
The DNA here is from genome assembly GCA_000411055.1 of Leavenworthia alabamica. NCBI lineage: Eukaryota > Viridiplantae > Streptophyta > Magnoliopsida > Brassicales > Brassicaceae > Leavenworthia > Leavenworthia alabamica. Next base: position 5,130 of record KE159063.1, on the reverse strand, counting down.
TCATCGAGATTTGCGATTGGACATCGAGGAAATGTCTTATGAGGTGAGCCCATCATTACTCTTTACTGATATAGTTATCAGATATAGGTGTTCAGAAGATCTTGGCCTTTAGCATGAGGTCAAGAATCCAAAATGCAATTGTCCTGTGATCATGGTTAGGTTTCTGTTGATCTGATTTGAAAACTGGGGGTTGTACAGGACCTTCTTGCGTTGAGTGAGCGAATTGGAACAGTAAACACTGGTTTACCAGAGGAGGAGGTTAAAAATCATCTGAAAACAAGAACATGTTTTGGAAGAATCAACCTTGAAAAAGAGTCATCATCGAGTCCACCAAGTAAAGATATAGAAGCTGAACCATGCACGATATGTCAGGTAAAAAATAGCCAAAGATCAATACTTAATAATGGGTTGCACAGGCTTGGATTTGTAGCTCTAACAGATTTTTCTATCAATAACTTAACAGGAAAGCTTCAAAAACGAAGAAAAGATTGCGACGTTGGATTGTGGGCATGAGTATCATGCAGAATGCTTGGAGAAATGGCTGATAGTGAAGAATGTATGCCCAATCTGTAAAGCAGAGGCATTGGTCATGGAGAAGAGAAAGGTATAGGAAGAAGATTGGCTTTTGGCTTTGTAATCTTATTGGGTTTTATAATATATATAAAAGAAACTTTAAAGAAGAGAAGAAAACAGAGTTTGGTGCACATAATATGTGTGAATGGTCCAAAAAACTATAATTTTTAATTTGGTTTCTTGGCTACTACGTGATAATGAAAAAAACTGTACAGACTAATTTGGTTTTGATTTTGTAAAACTATTCATAGTTGTAAATCATGTTCCAATTCTGTGTGTGTCTTCTCAAGAAGTTAAGCAAAACTTTGTTTTTGCTATCATTCTCCAACAAAGTGTATACTTTAGTAACATAACCAAACTCTGGTCCGTAGATATGACTTGCACATGCCGCTTTGTAACTCATCATCTCCAAGTCTCCTGTCAACATTCCCGGTGAGAAATGGAGGTTTAGCCACAACTTAGCCCGAAGGATCCATGATTTATTATTGGTGAACATTCTTGGTGTCGGGCTGTATCGAACCGAATAGGTTTGTGGCTTGTGTTCTTCTATGTTTCCGTTGAGACATTTTATCTTCATTAAGATTCTCAAAGTGAAGGAAGCAAGAGGCTAACTCTTTCCAGATATCAGGTTTAGGAAATGAAGCTTCTACATGCAATGCTATCATTTCGATTAGCTTCTCTCTACGATACTCACCTGCAAGTATTAACAACAAACAGTATTAGAAGATTCAAGGTGGTCAGTGTTTGAAGGCTTGATCTTAAATACCTTCTATGCTCATTCCAATAAGCTTCTTCAAGGTAGTTACACAATTAAAAATCAATCTTTAAGATATCTTCATAGGATTTTGCGAGCATGTCGATGTTACTATGAAACTTCTCCATTATAGCAGCCTTAATCCTACAAAATCCTACTTCAGAAATTCCTCTGTTTACATATACTAATATAAAATGACATAGAGATCCTTTGAACCTGTAAAGTTTTGTGTCATATACTTTTTTGCACAACTCATCGATCACTTTCATTGCTTCATCTACTTGACCTCCTATTAACGGAAGCTAAAAAGAGAATTTAAGAGAAGAGAATGGAGAAAATGAACATCTAATCATTGTGAAACATTCAAGCTTAAGGGAGGAACATTGTGACTATATGAGTTCTTCTTACCTGTACAAGTGTATGTATAGCAGCCAAAGATACATAGACCAGGGACTGAAGAGTAAGCCGCAAATGTTTTATTGCTTCCTTAAAGTAAGAATCATTGACAATCTTTCTGTAGCAATCAGGATCTTCTGGTGGTTTCACAGGAAGCAACCATGGATCCATGTCACCTAACAAGTTAAAAAAGCCACAAAATTAACAGGACTGGTTGGTTATTAGATAATGCGAAATTGCGAACTAAGAAAGTTCTTACTACAAACCAACAATTTGAATAAGAGTTGGATCAAATGCAGCTTCATCCATCACAGAGGCTTCATTTTCTTCAGAGGTGCCGTAGAGTCGAACTGGACATCTGTCATCTGCTCAATGCTCTCCAGTTTTCTATTCTTATCCATCATTGTCCCTGAGTCACTGTTGGACATCTGAGAATATTTTTTATAATTCATAACAGAAGTCTCTGAATTGTTTCTAGCAGAAACATCTGAGTCCATAGAGTTAATTGACTCATCTCTGACTAGAGACCTAGTCTGAGTACAAGATCCTGATTCCGACATATTAGATACACTTTTGTTGCTGTCTGCATCTTCAGGCTGTAACTCCTTGAAGAATTTACAACACCACATCTTGTAGAAAGAGATTCCTATGAATAGATTGGTATGTGGCAGCATTCCAAAATCACGGTTCTGCATCAGACTACCAAAAGAAGAAGAGAAATCATCAAAACTAATTCAATCAAGAACCATAACAGACCAGTCTCATCAATAGAGATTTGACTATCTCATGAACTAACAAATATACGAAAGAAAGCTACATATAAGTTCTGATATCAATTAAAAATGGTTAAAGAAGGTACCTGAGTACAGCATTATAGGCCTCACCATTCATCTCATGCTCAATAAAATGACAAATTTGTTCGTACAAAACCGAGAGCCTCTCCTGTACAAATGAACAAGTAACTTATTGTTATTATCATTGAGCCTTAGAGCAATAATAAACGTAGAAAAATGCTAAAATTTTACAATACCTACAAGTTCTTGAATATAAACAATCTAGTTAAAGAATGAAACAAAAAATCTATTAAAAAAGATCTTTTTATGTTGTTTACCAATCTTCCCAATCCAAGTATCATATATTTTACCAATCTCATCAGCTTTGTTTTTCTTAGTTTCCAAGTGACTCACAATTTGTATTTGAGCCTGCTCAAATACAAAACTTAGCAATAAGAAACACTGGTTTTGATTTTTAGAGACAAAAGCAAAAAAAACCTCGTATTTGAGTCGATTCATCTTGGGAGAAAGATCTTTACTTGTCCCTTGCATAAGAACACTAAGTACAGAGCTTGCATTTCCCCAATTTCTCTGGTGAAGTAGCTCACGAAGAATCCCTTGTAGTATATTGAGATACTCACTTCGGCTTGCCTTTGGTCCAAGTCCTATTAGATAAGATGGTTTTGCCTTACATAGATGATTTCTCTTCAACTTATGTATATACACGAGGATTGTTACAGGGAAACACACTGATTGAAAGGGAAGGTAACAAATACTCTAAGCGAAACAGAAGGTTTAAATCATATATTGGATGGGCGACACATGGCGAGTTGTGGTCCAATCTTGAGCTAACAACCTGAAATAGTTAAAAACAGAAAATAACAAACAATTCATTCATTCGATTTTTTCTAAGTGTTCACTTGTGAACTTTTCTCTCATCTTGTTCATCGAACTAGATTTCTTCAGTATTAATCAATTCAATTCTGGTTGTTTCTTACACATAATTGGAACGGCTGGGTGAGTTGCAAATAGTTGTTTACTTGAATAGCTATTTGATCTATTCCCTCAAACTCTTTAACAAAGGTATAAGAGCCATACGTCCTCGGAACTTACATCAACAATGGCAGAAACAAGATCAAAGGCACATCAGAAAGAAGCGACGGCGCGGGAATCAGAGAGTATAGTTGAATCCAAACTTGATCAGGTATTAAATCGCACTGTGGCCTTGGAATCTTTGGTTGCAGATCACAACAAAAACTTGGCGGATATCTTTGAGGCAATACGCCTTTTGTCAGGTACCAAATTGCAAAATAGTGAGTCACAGGCTTCAGGATCAGGGCCTCCTGATCTTTTGCCAGATACACCTGATAAGAATACAAATAGTAAAGCAGGGGGTCAGTCATCTTATTCTGCTATGCTTAGGATGGGCAAAATAGACTTCCCAAGATTCAATGGAGATGGTGTTAAAGATTGGTTGTTCAAGGTGGAGGAATTCTTTGCAATTGATTTTACACC
>KE159062.1:27260-50786 GCA_000411055.1 Leavenworthia alabamica | reverse complement strand
AAAAAAAAAACCAGATTTGGTCACGAAATCTAACGAAATGAAGAGAAATGAAGAAATTAGGAAGATTGCTACCTTAATCGAAGACGAATCTCACTAATTTTGTCTCAAAATCGCGACGTAGAGAGAGTTGAAAGAACCCTAATTTTATCCCCAATTTTGTCGCAATTCGAATCGACTTCATTTTAGATTTGGCAATTTTTGGCAATACACGTCGTTTTGAATAAAGAAAACAACAGAACGTTAAATCCAAACAAAACATCATGATGCTTTTAATCAAAAAAACGTCATGACTTTATGATTTCTATTGTAATGTTAAAACGTATTTTTAATCACAAAACGGTATTGTTTTAGGTAGATTTAACGGACTAAAACGGATTAAAACGGAGACTAAACGGGGTTATATGGGCGATATACGGAGGGGTTATATAGCGGCTGACTTTGGCGTTGGGGAGATTGACTTGTACAAAACTCGAGTCGAGGTTGATCTTGCAAAAAAAATAAAATTTGATGGTTTATTTGCAGAAAACCCTTAATATTACATTATCTCTCCGATATTCCACTCTTTTACTCTACATAGACTATTAAGTAACACAAATAGTTTCATTTCTCAAATATAAATTCTCATTACAAAATAAAAACCTTCTATAAATATTACTGAAAAATCTAGTGTAATCAAAAGTCAAACTGACCCAACGAATCTAAGTCTTCAAACAACAAAATATCTGACATAAACCACATACTTTCACTGTCAGATGACGACACTAAAGGATAAGAACCTGATGATGGTGATGATAAATCTTCTTCCATCACATGTTGACAATCTTTATCATTATTATCATCACCGGTTATCTCACGGTCCAGATCCATGGTTTTCTCTACGTGCTTAACCGATAAAGATAAACCGGTTGAGTGGTTTTCCTTAACCTGATCGAGATCGTTTCCGAATCGGATCATCCGGGCGCTATTAAGATCATCTATAGGATCAAGAATTGTAGTAAACCTTGAATCTTGAATATGATTGATGTTGCAAGTGTGGTGACCCAAGTATGTGGTTCGGTAAACCGGAGGATTGTCTTTGATCTTTTGTTCTTGCTTTCTTGCTTCACAGTTATGATCTTTGTTGTATGAACATCTATAGTAACTCCTGTTTCATTATCATATACTCGTAAGTATTAGTAATCGGACCACAACAAAAGTAATTACATCTTGTCTGTTTTTTTATATTACAATTACAATTAAATGATTAATGTTATTTTATATATCTTGACTATTTCTAATATGTTACCTTTGGTGATCAGATTTTTTAATACGTTTTTGACCGTATTTTCTCCAAATATATCCGTCGTAGTAAACCGGATTCGGTGAATCGTCTCTACAATACTCACTTGGATTTGTAATATCAATCTTTCTGTAAAATAATACGTAGTATCAACACATCTTATATATATTAACATCTATACAAACTATATATTAAAATTTGTAATTTCATTTGAGTTAGTATACCTTTTCTTGGATGAGCTCTTCTGTGGAGGAGGAGAAGAAGATAAATCAGAAGATTGATCATCTTTAGAATTTGGTTTATCAGTTAAGATTGAGATGGCATTGGAAAAACAATCAACTATAGATTTAGCAAGATCACAACTTGAAACCGGTCCGTTGTCAACCATTGAATCATGGAGCCGTAACTTCAACCTCATAGCGCAGCTATGTCCATACATGATAGCTTGGACGGCCTTTTCATGGTGGGAGTTCATTTTCATAAAGTAGACTGACTGTTCTTGGCTTTTTTCTTTTTCTAGCTAGTATCTTCTCTGTGCTTTAAATCTTGAAATGATCAGGAGATCTTTAGACATTTATAGGAGGAGTTATATAGAAAAAGATGCCAAAGACATACCAATTTGAGTTTACCAAATATAATTATCAAACACTAGGGATAATATTTACTAAAGAAAATGAAAAAAAATATATGTAGGACATGGACATGTGCTTATTAGCTTTTAACCTGTGGATGTGGCTAAAACAAAGATGGATAGGTCATAAGTGTTGACCTTACCATATGATATATCATGCATATAACATATAGTTCCATTTTATATTCTCTCCGAGTAATAGAATTAAATACGATGTAGGTGGCAGGTGGCGACCATTAACTGAGTATTGACGTTGGGCATCGACGTCAGCCCCATGACGTAGTTTTACAAAGGTGGTGACATAACATAATAATGACGTTGGGACTAAAGAGGAATGTATTTTACACGTACAACTTTTTTATTTTTTTAGTCAACAATTTTACGCTAACAACAATACTAGTCAACTATGTTATGAGGTTTATTTATTGGCTACTTGGTCCATTTAATTCGTTATTTGTTTTTATTTTAACCTAGTTAATTTATTTAATAATCAATCAGCTTTCCAATAAATAGGCTAACAAAAAAATAATTATTACATTTTATCGAATATAGCGATAAAACCATATCTCAAATATACAATATGATTTGCCAAAGCTTGATATATAGTAAAAGCATATATTTTTTGTTAAATAAGTAAAAGCATATCGGAAAAATAACAATCGTTATTGTACAGTCAAATATACAATATAGATACCATATTGTATTCATTAGTTCATGAATTAATACATGTATTAATTCATGAATATGTCCCATGAATTACAAATTTTAGGAGGATTTGAATATGTCACTACAAAAAAAAATTATCATTTTACATCATTTATTTTTTATTTTTGCATTGCTTATAAATGATATAAAAAAATTTTGCATCAGTTAAATAAATGATTTTAATTTTGGTGATGCAGATAATTTGTATCATTTTGTAATTAATGTTAATTTGTATCACTTATAAAAATTGATGTTACATTTTATATCACTTTTTATAAGTGATCTTAATATTTTGTGTCAACTATAAAATGATGTTATCTAATTTAATTATTTTATCTTAAAATTTAAATAGTAATATCATTTAACATAACTAATTTTAAATTTATTTATTTATTATAAATAATTATAATATTATTATTAGTATTTCTAAATAGTAATATCTATTTTTGTTTTCGTTTAGAAATTTCTTTCATTATTAGTCTTCATCACCTTTTGATCTTCATTCTAATTTTCAATTTTTTTATATTCATGTTGTTCAATCCTATTATCTCTTTTAAAAAATTATTTTCATCAAAAAGTTGAGTATCTGCAAAAAAATTAGTTAGTTAGACGTTATAAATGTTCAAGCTGCAAAAAAAAATTGATTGCATCCAAAGAAAATATTTAAAGTATTCTTAAAAGTGATTTTGATGTATTCTATCAACACCTCTTATGTTAAAACAGTGGTAGAATGAATGACTAAAACTTACCTTTTAAAATAGGAAAGTGTTTCATCGTAAGAAATGAAAACCTAACAATAGTGGAGTTTGATGATTTAGGAGACGCGAAAAACTGATTTTTTTCTAATTTGGACGTAATAAATATAAAAATAATCATGACAGTTAAATTTTGAAAGATATTGGATGAAAAATTTTAAGGATCTTTTATTATTTTTATTCAGTTATAATAAATAGTAAAAACTAAGAAAAATAAAATGGAGACCGTGTTTTATGAAAAGAAAAAAAAGAATTTTATGTCATTATTTTCTATTAATTGTTTATCTATATAAACTAGTTTTATTTAGTATCAAGTTTATAAAATGATGCAAACTAAAATAAAAACAACATCAGACTAATTAAAAGTGAGATTATGAGAAAAAAATAGTTACATCATTTTTAATAGTTGAAATTAATTCAGTAATTTACATAATTTTATTTATGTTAAAAAATTATGTGTAATAATATTATTTTTATTAATATTATTTTTATTGATGCAAATTTTGTATCATTTTAAAAAGTGATGTTACAAATAAAATATACATTGTTTAACTGTTACAAATTTATATTATATATCAGTTTTGTTAAAGTGATATGAATTAATAAAAATTGAATCAATTTTTTAAAAATGATGCTAAATTAATTAATCACAACATTAATTGATATAACTGATTCTAAAATATGACGTATATATTTGTTTCACTTATAAATAAGTGATTTAAAATAACATCATTTTTTCCGACAACGTAAAAGAACTCGCATGTGGATCTATATGCATCTCTATTACTCTGATAACACACGCGTTGTAGCTGAACTCGTGCACCACCCGCTAACTCATCTGCTTCTTTGTTCATGTCTCTTGGTATCCATCTCAGAGAAAACTAGTCGAAGTGTTGCTTCAGCTTTGTTACTTCCTCTAACATTGGAGAAAAAGCTGGTCAATCTTGTGGTCCATCTAGCATCTCTAATAGTTCTAGACAATCTGTGTAAAAACAAACTTCAAATTTTTTTTAATCTAACCGTACTCTGTATCGCCCAAATTAAACCTTCCATCTCCGTATGCAGAGAAGAGATACTCCTATATATGTTCTTCGCTCCCATAGAAACTATATTCGTTCTTTTTCCTTTAAAATTCATCCTAAGCCCGAAAATTGATCTAAATTTGTCCATGAACCATCTACAAAACATTCCCATTGATACATGTCCGCGTTACCCATTAATCTTGTTCCCGTGTTATGGTCATTTTCATAACGATCTTCCAAAGCTTGAAACCAACTATTTGCCTCCATTTCTGCCTGACGGACTATTTTAATTGGATCAAAACCGATATTATTGAAATATTTATCATTTCTAGCTTTCCATATATACCAAAGGATTCATGGATATGACACCTTTTCTTCATACTCCTCTTGTCTATATAGTAAATAGTTCATACTCGTGTATATAGCTCCTTTAGAAAATAGACCTGGTATCGCACCAACTCGTGATAACACCCATATTTGTAACGCAGGGGGACATTCAAATAACACATGATATATTGTTTCATTATCAGCTCCACATGTATGGCATATTGTATCACAATTTATGCCTCTTTTTCGTAAGTTTGCCATAACTGGAACACAACATGTCATAATCTGCCACATGAAGTGTCGTATTTTAGATGGACATCCTACCTTCCACACTTTTGCTATAAGCGAATTTACATCTGGTCTATGAATTGGTATTATTATTTCTTTTCTCTTTGAACGTAGTACCTCATAACCTGACTTGACTGAATATTTACCTGATTTTGAATAATGTCAACCACATTCATCATCTTTTAAAACCACACTAACCGGTAATCCTTTGATTATCTGGATATCTTCTTGTGTAAAAAATTCCTCAAGCAATATGGTATTCCACCATCTTGTTTCTGGGTCGACTAAATGATTTACTTTAAAATAGGGATTATAATTTGGTCCTCTATATATCGTTGGCCTCGGTCGTAGAGCAGGAATCCAAATATCATCCCAAACTGAAATCGAATGACCTGAACCCACTCTTTTAATAAAACCTTGAACTACCAGACGTCGCGCCGAAATAATACTCCTCCATCCATAGGATGGGTTATACACTCTCCCCCATCTAATGGTGAAGAATTCCTGAAGTACCGTCCTTTAAAAACTCGTCCAAAAAGTGTCTCCGGTTCTTTAATAAGTCATCAAAGCTGTTTTGCTAGTAGTGCTGTATTAAAATCTTCTAGATTTCTGAATCGTAAACCTCCATTAGATTTTGTTTCGCATAACTTATCCCATGATCTCCAATGCATGCCCCTATCTTGACCATTCGATCTCCACCAGTAACTTGCCACTGCACTTGTTAATTTTGTTATGATGGTTTTTGGTAATTTAAAACATAATATTACATAGGTTGGAACTGCCGTGGCTACTGCCTTAATGAGTACTTCTTTCCCTCCCTTCGACAGGAACCTAGATGTCCAACTATTAATCTTTATTTCCAGTTTGTCTTTAATAAACTGAAAAACTTTAGTTTTACTTCCTCCCAAACTTTCCGGAATCCCCAGATATGTACTCATTCCTCCTACTAAACTAATTCCTATGACTCTATGCATAGTCTCTTTAACCTCCGGAAATACCTTGTGACCAAACTGTATTGAAGATTTTTGGTAATTAATTTGTTGCCCCGATACTATTTCGTACTTTCTCAAGCTCTCTAATATAATTGCTGCCTCTGATTCCTCTGTCTTACAAAAAAATAAACTATCATCTGTAAACAGCAAATGTGATATCGGTGGGCTGGCCCTTGATATTTTAAGTCCCATTAAACTTTTGTTTAGCTCCGCCTTTCTTATATTTGCAATGAGAACTTCTCTGCACATAATAAATATATAAGGATAGTGGATCTCCTTGTCGTATCCCTCGTTGAGGATATATATAACCTTGTGGGTTCCCATTAATAAGAACCTTCTATTGGACCGATGAAATACACCATAGAATCCATCTTATCCATTTTTCTGAAAATCCCATTCTTCTCATTACTGCTTCTACAAATGTCCACTCAACCCTATCATACGCTTTACTCATATCCGTTTTAATCGCCATGTACTTTCCTTGGCAACTAGTATTTGTCCTTAGACCTTGAAATATTTCCTGAGCAATTAGGATATTATCCGATATCAACCGTCCTGATATGAATGCTGATTGTGTTTCTGATATTAGTGAAGGTAAATAATATTTTAATCTCTGTGTTAAAACATTTGCTATCACCTTATAACCGACATTACATAAACTAATAGGCCTGAATTCAGTTAGTTTATTCAGGTTTTTTTTTTTGGAATCAAATATATATTTGTTGAATTTAACCGGTCATCAAAAGTTCCGGAAGTAAAAAAACCATTGACTAGTATCAATAGATCATCTTTCACTATATCCCAAAACCTTTGATAAAACAATGCCGTCATCCCATGAAGTCTTGGTGTTTTTGATGGATTCATCATAAAGAGGGCATTTTTTATTTCTTCTTCTGTTGCTGGAATTGTTAGACTCTCATTAATTGAGGGTGTCACTCTCATCTCAACCTCATTCACCACTTCATAAAAATGAGAAGGGTTATTTGATTTGAATAGCTCATCATTTAGTTTTGTGATTTAATTTAAATGTTAAAATATGTTTTTTTTTTTTGTAATGTGTTCTGCGGGTAAATAATAGAGTAATTTCTTGTAATACCATCATTTATAGTTTATTGGACAAAATTACATTATTATTTTTAATTAGACATAAATACCATTTTTTTTTAAATTATAATGTTAGGGTTTAGTATTTAGTGGTTGGATTTAGTTTTTTATTGTTTGGGTTGAGTATTTAGTGGTTGGGTTTAGGGTTTAGTGTTTGAATTCTATGTAATTTCTCAAAAATATAATCTAATTTTTAATTTAATTGAGTTATTAAATGGTAATTTTGTCTTAAATCAATTTTAATGGTATTTGTGGAAAATAAACTTAAATTGGTGGTATTTAAAAGAATTGCCCTAAATAATATTAATAGATTTCTACATAAAATAATTATATTTGTAAACTTGCTATGTGACTTTTTAATATGTTGCGGACAACTTTTTTTTTTCTTTTTCTAGTCAATAATTCTACGCTGACAACCACTAGTCTATCAGGTCCATTTTATATATTTATTGTTTATTATCTGTTTATATTTTAACCTAGTTGAATTATTTAATAATAAACCAGCTTTCCAAAAAAATAGGGTACCAAAGAAAAATAGTAACTACATCTTACAATTTGCTAAAGCTTGATATAAAGTAAAAGCATATAGGAAACCTAATAATCCATATTATACAATCAAATATACAATATAGATCCTCAATATAATTTTTTTCCTTACCAAATTGTATTTAGAAGGATTTAAATTTCTTCTATGAGTAAATAATGTTAATCGATTTCTACATAAAATAGTTATATGTGACTTTTATATGATCTGTGAAACTCATTGCTCACATGTATTGGTGGAATTGTTTTGGTAATTATACTATAATGAAGAAAGGGTCACATATATATATGTACAAGTCAAGCAAAGCTATAGGTCAAGTCTTATTATTTTTATGTTGCAGACATTTGTGAATGTGAACATTGAATACGACAATGTGAACACTGAACACGACTTTAATGACAATAATGGACAGAATATTTTAAATGATTTTAATTAAACCAAGTAGTTGGAACGTAGTTTCCATGTCTTGTTTATTTGACCACGACTTCAACTAAATTTCTCATTTTCAATAATCCAACATAACTCAAAATCTTATCCTTATTATGAACTTCTTCTAGACTTTTGAATTTAATATATATAACTAATATACAACCAATGACAGAGATAATTATACAAATAATATTTCTTAAATACATTATCTATGCAAAGGTCAAGCTTTTGCTTTAGAGACATTATATAAAATAGTAACCACAACTTTGAGACATCATATACAATTTTGTTGTTGTTGTTGTTTAGTTATGGATTTTATGAGACCATGATGATGGGAAAAAAACAAAAAAAAATCACAGTAGCTCCATTATGTAAGTAGCTAAAGGCCTTTTTAAATGCTTTAATTTTGTTATTATTATTGTCTTATTGGCAGTGAATAATCGCAATGAAATTTTAGGTTTTATCCTTTTTTAATAAAATGTAAATAGTTTCAACTTTAAATTAGGATAAAAATGAAATTTTTTTTTTAAATTTACATTTTTAATGTAAAGTGACATTATTTTAAAAACAAAAATTGAAGGATAATATAACCTTTTTTATACGAGTTAAATATTGTCAATAAAACAAGTTCTATTTAGTCCATTTAGAGAGAATAAAATATATATTTTTTCTAAGCAAGTTATTTCTTAAATTCAAAATGTTGGGAATTCCAAAGGCAAAAAACCAAAGTAGGCAAACATTTATATGAAATTTAAAAACAAAAAACAAAAAACAAATGAAATAGACCCAAAAAAATGATTTGTAGCTTAAGCTCCTAATGGGCTATGGCCCATGTAAACAAAACTCAACTCATTTGGACTACCACATAAGTAGACCAATCTCTTAACCAGCATCGGCCCTAACCTTAGTCAGCAAAAAACCTTTCGTGTATCATCAAAATAAAATCGAAATGGACTGGATTTAAATAATTCAGGTTGATTTAGATATATTAAATTAAGGTTCATTAATTTTCGTGTATCATCAAAATTTCATTTTATTTTTTACAAAAAGATTTAACAATTATATATGCAGAGAACAAAAAAAGAACATTGAAAAATTGTTTTTTATTTGTTATGCATTGGTGAGCGAGTTAGGATGAACATTGAAGATTGTTTGCCAATAAAAAATTGTGTTATTATCTAAAAGTAATTGGATATTAGTTAAGATTAGCTTTAAATTATTTATATACATAAATCAAAATTACAACTTGTCTCGGATAGTAGAAGGGTCTAACCACAAACTTTTTATCATGATATAATATTATATATACAAATATTTTACAAACCAAAGCTTACCATTGGAGGGTGGATGCCAAATCAGAAGAACACCAAAAGTGAAACAAAATAAATAATTAAAAATAAAAAGGGTTCAGGGGTCGTATTAGTGGGACTTGTTGTTTCTTTCTTGATTATGCAAAGACGTAGAATCTTCAAACATGTAACACTTTAGTTAATACAAACAATCAAGTCAATTTTGTCAATAACAAAAGTATAAAAAATACTTTTTGTAATTTATTTTCACTGCTTTCAATGCATGTTGTTAACTCGTATAGGTTGATAAATTGAACGTTATTTATGCCCTAAAAATATGTATAATAATATTAATATGTTTAGTATGCATGTGTTTACTCATGCCTTTAAATTTCAGAAGCAGCCGAGAAATTGGCATTGACGGGTCCGGTTTAAGGAAACCCGGCCAGGGTAATTACAAGGGATCGGAATGTTATCTTCTTACAGAAACTGTTGTTAGTATTATAATTGTCATTTTCTCATATATTATAAAGAAATTTGGTCAATGATAAAAGAAAATTTGGTAAGACGTAGGATGATGAATAAGCACTATGGTAGAGTTAGAGGCATAGGATAATCTACATCCACAAATATTTCTCACTAAACTATATATATGTTACGTTGTATGGCTATGTGTGTTTCATGTGAGAAAACACTAAATTAGATATACCCATAAATATGTCTTCATTGTGCTTTGTGTGTCTATGGTTGCTTCAGTTGGGCCACAGCATATTAGGTTTCCTTGAATGGTGTACTTGTGGCCATACTGATTTCTCAAACAATTATTTTCATTTTTTAATTATGAGAAAACTAGGATATACTGCCTTGTTAAAAGAAACAAGAAAATTTATCCGACAATCAACAGGTTTTCAGTTTTTTTTTTTTGGGTTTCTCTATAAAATCCAAGATATGTATTCATATAAAAATTTACATATTTTAGATGAAATTACGGATTTATTATCATAGAATTTGTGATACTCAAATACAAATCTACATATCTAAGAGAGGTTTAGAGGTGTATTGAAATTATGATTCAAAGATATTTGATTAATATATCAAATCATGTGTTATTTTTTTGAATAAATGTTAAATTATATTCAAAGAAAAACTATTTTTACAACACGTACAACCATTGTTTTGAAATTATTAAAATGGTTTTTATTAGGGGTGGACACAATTCCCGTCCCGTCTCATACCATTTCCATTCGGAAATTCCCGTCCCATTTCAAAATATATTTCCATATGGGACAAGCTTTTAATTTCCGTTTGGGAACGGGACAGAAATAGAAATTCCCGAAATCCCGTTTGGGAAATATTATATATATAATATACATATATATATATANCCGTCCCGTCCCATATTTTATATGGGACGTAAACGGGACACATTTTTGTACTCCCAAATTCCCGTCCCATTCCCATTCCCATTCCCGTAAAATCCCGTCCTGAATTCCCGTTTGTCCACCCCTAGTTTTTATAGAGCTAATGAATAAAATTAAGAAAATATACAGAACAAAGTTGAGAAGAAAATGAGGTACGACCCAAAAACAGAAAGCAACCAACATCATCTTAATTGTCTTGAACCAAACCAAACAATTAAATCTCATATTTTTAGGTAAGAATTCAGAAAATTTTATAACAAAATTTTAAATTAACTCAAATTCAACTAAATCATCTCAAATCTCGTTAGAAATCAAATCTTTTCGAATATTCATTTCAATACATCCCTTGAACTATCTATTAGCTTATAGTTTCAGATACACGAAGAATTTTTTTTATCCTATTTATACTAGGAACGAGTGAAATTAGATTGTTAATAAAAGCTAAGTAAACCTTTAGAGTATTATAAGAAAACATAGATTAACTTCCATAGATATCTCCAAATAGAAAATGTTCAAATAAAACAACTTTATAATATTAATAGAATTAAAAACAAATATTTGTGGAGTAAAATAAAATGAAATATGGCAGCCGGTTAGGTAAGACTATATTTTCCCATCTACTCCATTATATAAACCCTTCCTTCTCTTCCATTATCTCTCAGCTTCTAAGCTTTTACTTGTTATCTAATACGTCGCCGTTTTATATTTCCTCTTACGTACCAACTTACAATAATAGCATTTTTCTACTTAAATCATGCAAGCTGTTACGTCTGCGTTCTCGTGTGATCTCAAATCCGTTATTCAAACGAATCTTACGGCTAAAAACACGCGTTATTCTCACGTAAATGGAAAGCGCGTGTCTGTTCGTTGCAGTTACAGGTCTGAGTCGTTTAGTTTTCCTAATGGTGTTGGCTCAAGCCGAGCTGATTGGCAAAGTTCATGTGCCATCTTAGCCAGCAAAGTAGCTTCGGCTGAGAATTCCAGCTCCATCACTGATGGTTTAGCTGATCAAGTCACCGTCGTTAACGGACACAGTAACGGCTCCGTTGATCTTAGCCTCGTTCCGTTGAAGATGCAAAACGGGAAACCTGGATTGGTTCAGCCGTTGACGATTACAGACCTATTGCCGTCACCGTCGCACGGATCCAGTCTCCGTGTGGCGTATCAAGGAGTTCCCGGCGCGTACTCCGAAGCGGCCGCTGGAAAAGCTTACCCGAACTCGGAAGCCATTCCGTGTGATCAATTCGATGTTGCTTTTCAGGCGGTAGAGCTCTGGATCGCCGATCGAGCTGTCCTCCCTGTTGNTTCAAAACCAGCATCGTCTTCGCCGCTCAGGAACACAAAGGAACCAGCGTTCTGTTCAAAGTACTTTCCGCGTTTGCGTTTCGAGACATCAGCTTGACGAAAATCGAATCGCGACCGCATCACAACTGTCCTATCAGATTCGTCGGCGACGAAAACATTGGAACCTCGAAGCACTTCGAGTACACGTTTTATGTGGATTTTGAAGCATCAATGGCGGAGGCGCGTGCACAAAACGCACTCGCTGAGGTTCAGGAGTACACGTCATTCCTCAGGGTGTTGGGAAGTTACCCAATGGACATGACACCATGGTCCACGTTACCTAGCGAAGACGTATGATCCCTAAGACGAATATTATCATTTATCTCATTATATATTTTATATAAACAATATGATAAAAATACGAGTACATTTTACTAAGTTTAAATTAAAATACTATGAAATGGATAACTTATAACAAATAGGATCACTCAGAATCTTGAATAAATCATAACAAAATGAAGTCTCACAAAGCCAATAGCTAAATATATTTATAAAAAAAAACACAACACATAAAATAAAATAAAAAATCAAAAGAACCATTCACTATCTCCTCAAAACCATTTCCCTATCAATTTCCCCTGTGATTTTTTCATATGAAAAATTATCTTTATTTTTGCAGAAAATTAATAAACCTTCTCTTTTACCCCTTGTAACATCAAAACACAAGATACTAGACATAAGTCCCAATCCAACCAAGCCCACTGATGAAGAATGACAATGTCTGAAGAAACAAGTAGATGAAGTAATTGTTCTTCCCATGCACATAGTCATAGCATCCACACACAAACAAGAATGCAGCAAATCCAAGCTCCAATGTATTCAATCTAAACACCAATATACTCATAAACATAAACATAATGTTTCTAATAACAATAATATACATCTCTGATATATATTCATACCGGTCAGGCAATTTGAAGATTCTAGGGAACCTCTTAAGCCCTTTAGTGTTTCCTTTAGCGTTTTGACCACTTCCAAGCTTAGCAGTTACAACCCATTCATTAGCCCTCCCTGCCTCAAACAAACCAATGAGAGTAGCCTTTGTTCGATGCAGCGACATAACATTCTCGAATAGAATCCAATAGAACAGCAGATGAATCGACCTTTCGACAAAAAATCAAGACTTAATGTAAAGAACAAACTAAGCAAACACAGTTACTTGACATTCAAGCAACATAATAACTTGAGACTCAAGCAACCAAGTTTTTTACCTTGGAGTACCAACAGAATTGAGGATAGTGATAATGGAAGGGATATAAACTGAACCCCAAATCGGAACTTTAACTTCGGGAACAAGTATCGTGAGAGGAAGAACAACACAGTAGAAACAAAATGTGACCCAATGTGCAATGATTTTTCTCACAAAGAAGAAGCTATAGATCACATATACTTTCTTCCAGAACCTCACTTTCTGTGACCAGATCAAATCATAAAACTAAATTATTGAAGGGACTATAGGAAAAAAAGAAATAGTAACTTTTTATTACCTTGTTTCTTACAATCTCCATAACCATTTTCCTAAAGAGATTTGCAGGTCCACAAGACCATCTATGTTGCTGGAAACGGAAGGCTCTAAAAGTACTTGGAAGCTCACTTTTAACCTAATACAATGGAAACAATAAGACTTTATATTTATGTTATGATTATTATTACATGACTTATGAAACAGCTGTTATGTTTTAATGAGAGAAGTAACTTGTACACCAACTACTTCTTGTTCTGTTTTTTTAATTTATTTTAAATATTAATGATAAATAAATACCTGAAGGTCACCGAGGTATAGAAATTTCCAGCCACGAAGACTTGCTCGGACGGCGAGATCCATATCTTCGACGGTGGTCCTATCTTTCCACCCACCGGCTTCATTTATAGCCGCTATTCTCCATATTCCGGCAGTTCCTATTTTACATTTTTAATATAAAATTAACTTTAGTATATGTATATTTTTTGGTTTCTATATATTAATTATGAAAAGGAAAAAAACATTTTATAAACAGTAATATTACTTATAAGACAAGGGATGACTATACCCTACTTGCTTCACATTTTAGATTCCCACTATTCTCAATTAATGATTGATTCTTTAAAAATTAGTTCGATTCCTTATAATATATAATTTTAATGAATAATTTATATAATTTAATTATGTTACCGTTAAATCCGAAAAAAGCATGGGTTGATGAACCAACTTCTTGCTCCACAGTAAAATGATAGTCCAACGACATTTCTTGCATCCTTGTCAATAAGCATTCATCTGAATTTACTGCAAAGTTTATATAACATTAAAACATTAGTCTTAAAAGTCATACGAGTTAAACAAATCACTATATATATTTAGTAATTATTAAATTAGAGAATTTCACATGGCACTATCAGGAATTAAGTAAAGTCCTTCTCTTTCGTTTTTAGCTTTAAATAATCAAATTATATATAGCTTTCTTATTCTAAATTCACTAAGTTGGACTAATGTTAAAGAATTAAGATAAAAAACTATAATAGAAAATTATAATAAGTGTCGGCAAGAGAAACGGAGGTCCACAGTAGACTCATATACTCCTTACTGTACACTAATACTTTTACTAATGCTGACACGATAGGTCCCACACTTGAGCATTTAAAGAAAGGCAAAGAGCACGTGGAAAAGACCCGACAACTTCAAAAGACCAACAGTTAACACTCGCCTTCATTAGTCCAAAACCCGACCCGATTCATTTAATTCGATTAATCGACCGACGGATCCCAAGTTACAGAGTAAATATCGAAACGTGACATGACTTCAATATAAGACAAAATTATGGGATAACTTTATTAAATCCTAATTTTGTCATTCTCACTAATTACCCGCTAACCCGGATTCTCGCAAATAATCCGACCCGGTGTAGTAAGTGACTAGTTCTAATCTAGTGCAGTACGGTGTAGGTAACTCTAACATAAACAAAGTACACTATACTAGTGCAGCTACTCCACCGACACAAACAGAACTAACCCTACTTCTTCAATCAGACAATAGAACAAATAATAATAATATTCCAAAAAATACAAAAGTAACGGAAAAAAAACATTTTTAAAAAAGCCAAAATTAAAAAAAGAGAAAGGCAAAAAAAAAGGAAAATAATAGTATTAAAAAAAGATTGCTTGACAAAAAAATATAAATATATATTAAAATATATAGTGAAGGCCAAGATTATATTACCACCGACACCACTAAAGTAGTAAAGTAAGCTAACAAAACCAAAACCACGATCTCTCATTAATGAAAACATCATTAAATTTTGTCATAAAACATAAACAACGACACTAGATTCAATAATACTTTGACCCTAACACTTTACAACATTATCAATTGTCAATTTTCTAATTTATTCCAACCTAACATATCAATGAAGAAAATTACTTCAATTGCTATCAAATACTCTAACATTACTTTATGAAAATGAATATTAATTAAATTACCGAATCGCCATCGAGCCTGAACAAGTGCGATGTTAGGATTATGGATGAGAAAAGGGATACTCCGGCGAAGAAAGTCCGGTTCCGGTTGAAAATCAGCATCAAAGATAACAACATATTCACAATGTTTAACATAACTTCGTTTAAGTCCTTCTTTTAAAGCACCAGCTTTGTAACCACCTCTTGTTTCTCTTATTTGATATGTTATATTTATTCCTTTACTTGCCCATCTTTCACATTCCATTTCCACCATTTGCTGTTTAATATTTAATCACACTTATTTTAATTTAAAATATATGTTTCTAAATTTATTATAGTCGGTTCAAAGATTTCCTGTTTTATTTTCTTACCTACCGAAAAAATCTTACATCAAGTGCATTTAATTAGAGAAAATTATGGAAAATAAAATAATGAATGGTGTATTTAATTAAAAATACCTTAACGGTAGGATCGGTTGAGTCATCTAACACTTGTATGACGAGACGATCGGACGGCCATGATAGTCCACACGCCGCTCCTATTGATACCTTATAAACCTGTCATGGAAATAAACTTTTTTTACTTTTAAGTCTACTAATTTAGCTATTAATTACAAATTAACCCCTATACTATGTGTTTATACAAAAACGCCCNGGGGGGTAATTGATTTTCCAAAAAGTATGAGGCTAATTTTTAAAAAAATCTAAAAGCTTGAGAAAGAAACAGAGACAGAGCAAAACAGAGTAATGAAAGAGAGAGAGAGATGAAAGAGACCTCTCGTTCATTAAACATGGGGATTTGAACAAGAACAACAGGGAAATTGGAGCTACCAAGTTCTTCATCATCTTTAATAGGCTCGAACTTGTAACGTTTATCAGGTTTTTTCCAGAAGAGTTTGACGAGAACGATGACGATTCCCATGTAAACTCTCTCACATAAAAGCATGAGAGACATTAACAAACAGATGTAAACAGCTAATTGAAGAAGAGGGACAATCACTGGTGCTTTTACAAGCTCCCAGATCATGCCTAGTTGGCCTGTTATCTCCATCTTTACGCCGTCGAATGTCTCCGGCAACACAAACTTTGGTGATACACCATCCATTTTTATTTTCTCCTCTGTTTCTTACAGAGTAACAATGGAGGCTTTTCTCTCTCTCTCTACAGTTCGAGAGAGAAGAGAGAAGTTATGAAGAAAGAGAGAAAGCAGAATGTGAAATGTGTGTTAAGGAAGAAGAGAAGGATATCCCAAGATTATAAATAATGAAAATTTTCGTCTTAATTTTATTCTTTATATATTTTATTTCTATCTTTAGCATAATATATTTTATTACTCATTTTGTTTTTTTTTTCTAAATGTAAAACATATTTTTTAATAAATTATTTTTGTTCTAAAAAATTATGTCATTTAATAAATAATATATATATAGTTTAACCAATTATAAAATAACTATTAACCAGTATCATTCATACAATATTTGCATAAAATCAAATTTATATTAAAATACAAAAAAATTTACATTTTGAAACATAAAAAAGTTTTAAATATTTTATGAAAATGAAACAAAAATAATAATTTATGGGAATATTTGGGTTATGTTAGTAAGCTTAGACAAAAATTCTGAACTCAAGATATCAAATCCGAACCAAAAATACTAATCAAATTTGAATCCAAAATGATTAAATACTTGAATGGATATGGATAGTAAAATTTTTATACCTTTAAAACTGAACCTAAATGCAAACCAAATATTTTCAAAATATTAGTTATATTATGAAATTTAAAAAAACATATGTTGAAATATTTTAGGTATTTGAATAAAATTTAATAAATTTAGATATTTTACACACGATATTACTTAAGGTGGATTGTAAATATTTTCAAATTTTTATATGTATTATTTAAAAAAAAAAAAAAAAATTATACCTAATAATTGTTAGAATCGAAACCGATATGAACCCAATAAAAAAAAAACCGAATCTGAATCCAATCTAAAATTTTATAGATATCTATATAAATACAAAACTTATATACCAAAATAAATATGATCGGATATTATCCAAATTCGAATCAAATATTTATAGGTAGTGTCTAATCTATTTAAGTTTAAGAATTTCTAATAAAAACTACAAATTGGTTTTATTTAACAAAAAAACAACAACATAGGATTTGGTGCCCTTCGTTTTGTGTGTGTTCTTAAATTTTTTTTTGGTTTTATGTGTTCTTAATTTTGCTAACAATAATTAACAATTTGTTAAATTTTTAACTTCTTACCATTTATGGGATTTGGGATTTTGCAGCTTCTCACGTTTTTAATCAAAAGTTTAATAAACAATTTACTCAATCTAGGTCAACTTTTAAGAACTCACTTTTGTTTGTCATCCTTATGAATTCACACATTATTTTTTCTTGGTCTTAACTCTCTCAAAATCTCGTTCTTACAATTACTCAGTATATTATATTATTCAATTTATATCCATTGAGTTAAGCAGTATATTTGGTGTGACATCTTTAAGAAATAAAATTATAAATGTTTAAGGCGTTATGTGCTCGTTAAAGGAACGTTAATTAATATTACAATATTATATTGATATAGATTTACATTTAAGAATAAAAATGAGTAGCTTTGCAGAATAATAATCAGAAAATATAAATTTTTGAGCATATACCATTAACTTAACATACTTTTCAAAATTTTAAATGGCCAATGCAATTAATATGGAGATATTAACCAAGTGTAATGCATTTAAAAATTGGCAAATAAAATCGAATGATATTGTTTAATAATCATATGCTAAACTATAAAAGTAAAAGGTTCTCCCCTAGTTGCGACACGCAGTGTTCTATATGATCGCTACGTGTTATTTTTTTTACTTTTTAGTCCCTAAATTTATTACTAATTTATTCGTATATCTCAAAGTATTTTTTTTTTTTTAATTTTGAAAACTTTTCACATTCTTTCTATTTAAATTATAAGCACTTTATAATAATTTTTTATTAATTTTCATAAATGATATTTTAATTGACATTTAATTTTTTTGTTTTCTTATTTTCAAGTTATAAAATATTTTATATA
The DNA here is from genome assembly GCA_000411055.1 of Leavenworthia alabamica. Classification (NCBI taxonomy): domain Eukaryota; kingdom Viridiplantae; phylum Streptophyta; class Magnoliopsida; order Brassicales; family Brassicaceae; genus Leavenworthia; species Leavenworthia alabamica. The sequence continues at coordinate 32,151 of KE159062.1, read as the reverse complement.
NTTTTTTTTAATTTTGAAAACTTTTCACATTCTTTCTATTTAAATTATAAGCACTTTATAATAATTTTTTATTAATTTTCATAAATGATATTTTAATTGACATTTAATTTTTTTGTTTTCTTATTTTCAAGTTATAAAATATTTTATATATAAAATATATTGATAGTATCAATAGAAATCAATCATTTCAGTCATATTTTTTAGTTATTTTATCATTTTTATTAGAATTTTTTTTCATATTCTTTATATTTGAAATTATAACCACCCTAATCTCATTTATTATTATTAATTAATATAACTTAGTAAATATATATTTATGTTCTTTAATACTTTTTTATTAAATTTCATCAACGATTTTTAATTATCTTAATCTTTTTAATTTTCTTATTTTAGGGTTATAAAATATTTTATGAATAAAAAATAATGATAGTATAAATAAAAATCAAATATTTCATAAATTTTCTATAGAGTATTAGAGTAAAGATGAAGAATTCTCTCTATATGAGTGATATGTGACAACATGAGTGATTAATATGTATCATATTTTTAAATTATTTTTATCATTTTTATTTTAGAAACTTTTTATATTTTTTCTATTTAAAACTATAAATTCTTTATCATAATTTATTATTATTAAATAATAAACTAATCTAATAGATATTTATATCTTATAAATAATTTTTTTTATTTTTTATGAATGATCTTTTAATTGACATCCAATTTTTTTAGTTTTTTTATTTTGAAATTACAAAATATTTGATGTATAAAAAGATAGTCATAATATTAATAAAATTCAATTATTTCTTAAATTTCTATATATTATTAAAGGAATAGAGATTAATAACAATGTTTGTGTAAAAATATAAGAAAACAATAATTATATAATAGTATTGATATTTTGGAAAGTGATTAATAATAGTGTCAGTGTTCCGTAAAAATATCAATGGAAAAAACAAAGAACAATGGAAAAAATTGTTTGGTGTTCTCTCAAATGATAGATGATAAATACAAAAAAATTATGAAAAAGAGAAAAAAACGAAAAAAATCGGGTAAGAGATTTAATTATAACTCTCATTTTGTATATAAACAAAAAAAAAATAATATTTACTCATTTAATTCTATTGATTATTTCACAAATATTTTAATAAATTTTTTTTTTATGATTTTTATATCTTATTTCTAAAATATAATTCAGTATTCTCGAAAATATAAAAATTATTCATATTAGTTGTAAGATAAGTCAACATATTTTTAAAATTATGCAATTGATTATTAATATTTTATATTTTTGTAAGTTGTTTAAAAATTTATTATAATTTGTAATTATTTATTTATTCATATATTTTTTTGATTTCTTATTTTATTTTCTATATATATTTTATTTGATTAGTGAATATTTTTATAATAAATATGATCATACATAAAATATATTTTTCGTGCTCTATAAAGTTAACAATATAATTTTAAAAAACCTGCACATAGTTTTACTCTATAATATAAAAGAGCAGTTAATCTCTCCTACTTGCGACACGTGTCGGTCTATATGAGATACAAATGTAATTTTTTATTTTTTAGTCCCTACATTTATTACTAATTTATTCATTTATCTCAAATTTTTTAAAGATCTATAATAATTTTATTCATTTATTTAGATGACATTTATTAATATCTTTCATTTTTCTAGATCTATCGTTTTAAATTTTTCTAATTTGAATTAATCAAAAAGAAGAGTTCTCATTTTGTGTACGCAAACAAGATCGAGAGCTAAATGCATAAGAAAATTGAATCGTAAATTGAGAATCGGTGGGGTGTAGACTATGCAAAATACGATGGAGATGAAGACATAATTGACGCTAGAAGTGTTCAATCTCAAAGATACTTCGAATTGGAGGTATAATACGTAAATGAATTGCTGATTTAGCAGGTTAGTATCAACATAACAATTTAGCATGTGTCATATTTTTTTATTTTATAAACTTTTCATATTTTTCTATTAAAATTATAACCATTTTTTCTCATTTATTATTGTCAATTAAGTAAAAATTATTAAGCTCATTAATATGCATTATTAAAAAACTATTTGAGAGAAATTAAAAAAATAATATAATATATGTCAATTTTATCATATTCAACTTTTATTCATTTTTCTTTTATTTTTTTGTATAAACTTTTTAAACAATAATCTTTTCATATTTTTTTTTCTCTCGAATGTTTTCAAAATATCTCCAAAACAATTTAATTTATACTAAACAATTATTTTCATCTAACACTACATATTTTCTAAGGATCAAAATACTATTTAAAATAAATCTGGTTAAAAAATTGAAAAGTTTTTTTTTTGAAATCATATATGATAATAGTTTATTTCTATATTCATATTGAGCTCCAAGTGTGTCTTCCAGTTTTGTTGGCAAGATGTAATGATCATGCAACCCAGTTTAGTATAATTTTTAATTTAATTAAATTATTTAATTTTTTTAGTTTATATAATATTAAACTTTTCACATTTTTTCTGTTCAAAACAGTAACTATTTTCTCTAAATTTATTATTATCAAATAAATATAAATTACTAATTTTACTTAATTGTTATTAATATATTATGACTAATTTGAAAAACTCTCTCTATATGGATAACAATTGACAACACTAGCAATTAACATGTGTATTAATTTATTTTAATTATTATTTTTTTAATTCATATAATAATAAAAAATTTATATTCTTTCTACTCAAAATTGTAACTATTTTGTCTTCATTTATTGTTATCATTTAAATATAAATTATTAATTTCACTTAATAGTTATTGATGTCTCATGAATAATTTTAAATCAATGTTTATGAATAATCTTTTAGCGGATATCTTAATCTGTTCGTTTTTTTAGTTTATTGAATTACAAAAATTTTGATGTATAAAAAGATCTTGATTATATCAATAATTTTTTTTCTTTGATATCAATAAATATTACTCATTTCATAAAAAAAATTAGATGCTACGGAAGTTAACAGATGTGTTTGTGTGAATGTAAAAAAAAGAAAAAAATTAGATAGTGATATTGATGGTACGGAGAGTGATTGATAGTGATGTTGGTGCTCCTGAAAGATACAGAGAAAAAAGACAAAAAAAATGATACATAAAAAGTGATTAGTGCTACAAAAAATGTCGGAAGACCGAGACGAAGAGAAAAAAATACGTAAAAATAAATAGATTAATTTTAACTATCATTTTATATGTAAACAAATACATATCAATATTTTATCCATTTAATTCTATTGATTAACTCACATAAATTCTTACGAAAAAAATTTTGTGTTTAATTTGTTGATCTAAATTTTAAGATATAATTCCCTTATTTGCATTCTTTTTATGTAAAATATTACAAATATAAAAATAATGCAGATTAGTTGTATCTTGTATCTTGATTCAACGCACTTTCAAAATTGTTTAGCTAGTTGAATATACGATTTAAAGTAAAAAAATATAACAAAATAGAAAATATTTACTTTTACCTACTATTCTATTCAATTAATGTAATTATGTTTTTAAATATTTCAACAAAAATAGTATTATTAAAAAATATATTTTATCATAAAAAATATAAATATTAGATATGCGTATTTTAATATTGTATATATTATAACGTAAAAATATATTAAAAAAAAAAAAATTTAAATATTTTTAAAATTAATATAAAACCAAAACTTTTTGAATTAGATGTAAATACACAGCTCGGGTTAAACCCTATCGGTATAAAATGTGTTAAATAAGTAAAGTGTACGTGAGAAAAAAAAAACAACGTAAAGTGTTTAGATGTAAATTAGTAAATTATTAAATTTTGTGTTATAATATGTTTATATTACCACGGATCATATAATATAATACTTCATTTATTTACAAGTTTACCAATGCATCATTTTTAAATATTGTTTTTTTATCAGATCATATATTTTAAAAATTTGTAACACGATGATGACCGGTCACAAATCATATATAAAGCTACTGCTATGTTGTTTTTATAATTGCTGTAAAAAAAATTTCTCTATCACTGATTAACATGTGTAAAATTAAGTTAAATGGTTGATTTAAGAATTTAAAACCTCATACAATTCTAGGTATGCATATTCATATATTTAAGTGTTCATTATGTATTCTTGGATCATATATGTTAACAGCATCTTAACAAAGTACATTGTTACTGAATAATTATTTACAAAAAAATATTTGTCATTCGATTTAGTATCTTGGAAAGCATGTTTATAAGCTTTTTAAAACTTAGGTGTTATCTCTCAAAAGATTACAATACTTACCTTTATTTTTTTTTTTTTTAACGTCTACTACGTCATTAGTATTATAGATTTTTAAAAATGTGATAACAGCTTCTATTTACGCATAATTTCATGACACAAATACTGTTTGACATGCAGTTCTGAATATACGACATCCCCATGATGGATAAGCTCTTCCCGCAACACTCGGATTTTCGACGGACGGTTCTGTAGGTACGACATCCCTTCTGATGGACAAGCTCTCCCCATAACACGAGACCAGGATGGACGATATTATTTGCGCACACCGAAACCTCTAAAAAGCTTTTACATCTTTTAATCTGTAATAACTGCGTTATCTGGATTTTGAACTCCAGACCTGATATATAAACCTTTAAACCCTTAACCACTAGGCCAAAATTACTTCCAAAAACTTATCTTTATTTTAAAAAATTAATATTTATATTTATTGTTATAAGAGAATCTTCAGTGTTATCTAGATATTTGACAGTAGTACCAGTGGATTCTATTTTCATTTATGGTATATATTTAACGAAAACATGATTATTTTTGTAATAAAATCATAAGCCTTCTTAAACCGAACAGTAAAAGAACATAATTCTCAAT
>KE159062.1:6708-23995 GCA_000411055.1 Leavenworthia alabamica | reverse complement strand
AAAAAAAATATATAAACAACCAAACCATATCTAAAGTCAATAAACCTAAAATTGAACATTTTAATCTAAAGATCACTATAATGTATTACACATAATTAATATCTATAGTATTATTTACATAAATTTATAAAAATCAATACTCTTACTTTTAAAATCAATATTAATTGTATTTTATATTTTTGTAACAAAAATATTGAAAGAGTATTAAATTTATTATATAAAAAAAATATTTTTAATCAATATATTAATAATAAAAGTTAAACAAATTTTAAATAAAACTCCGTCCGAAGGGCGGGTCACCTGCCAGTATAATATAAAGTATATTATGAATTACTGGTCCGAATCTACAAAACCCATTTAGTTTGTAGTTGATATTTTTAATTTGACACCAATAATTTTTAGAAATGATTTAGCTGGAGTCACGTGTTTTAACTTCAGTGTCACTACATAAAAACAATATAAAGTAATCTAGTTGATGCTACTTGTTGGTATATAGAGTATAGACCATACTGTATTATAAAAAATCTTAACATATAGTCACAACCTTTGTAAAAATTCATCATAAACTCTATCCAAACACATTTTTATATTATATTTGGTTACAATAATTCATCGATCTTGATTTTTTTTCGAGTTCATAACCAATTTAGAAGTTGACCAGTTTGACAAAAAAAAAAAAAAGATTTAAAAGTTTTCACGGTTAGAAGTAACCAATTCATAGATCGGCTTTGAAGAAGATAAGATTAGGTTTGTGTTTAATTTATTACAAACAGTACACTGAGAAAGTACATTGGACAAATTCAACATAATTTGCTTAGTCTACAGTTTATAAAGTTAAACTAATTAATTAATTCGGTTTATAGTTAAAAATAATAATATTGTTAAACAGATTTGGTTTTAACTTTGTGTGTTATCCCATTTCATTTAACACGATTTAACAAAACAGATTCTTAGAAAAGTTTACGTAAGCTTTTTTTTTACTAATAAATTATAAAAATAGTTTTCATACATATTAAACTGTCACTATAGTGGAATTTATTTTAGTATCTCTAGTGGAGTAATCAAATTGACTTGGCTTTTTGCTTTTTGGTTGATTTGATTTATTTAATTTTGTTTGGATTAGGACTTATAAGTCTTTTCCTTTTCCTCCTTCATTCAAGGCCATGATTACTGATTATATACTTTACTATCTAATTTATTCATGCGTTTATACCTTCATTTTTTTTTTCTTTTAAAAGAAAATAAACATTATTTTGATAAATTCATCCTTAAATGAAAATGACTATAAGTTCTCTTTTTAGTTGCACAAGGTAAAACTTATGTTGAAATCAAATTTTACCTGGTGGTTGAGAATTTAAAGTAGTTTACACCAAAATTAGAATTAGAACTCCAACGATCCTAATTATTGTAAATTAAAAAATGTAAAAGTTTGTTAATAATAAATTTAATAATAATATATATGTAATAGACGGAAAAAAATAAAATAAACCTTGTTAGCACTAAACTTCTTTTAAATGAAGGTCAATTCTCTTAAACACCATTAAATTTATTTTATATTCCATAAAAATCACTTTAGGACAAAATTACAATTTTATAATTCAATTAAATTAAAAATAAGATTTTATTTTAGTCAAATTATATAAATTCTAAACAATAAATAATAAACTCAAACATTATATACTAAACTCTAACCTTAAAAACTAAATTTTTCTAATATCTAAATCAAAAATTTTAAAACCTAAATAATAAATATTAAATCCAAACATTAAATATTAAACCCAAACATTAAATATTAAACCCTAATATTAAATAAAAAATATATTTTTATTAAAATGTAATTTATAATAAAATATAATTATTAATAAAAAAATGGTATTTATGTCCAAATAAAAAATTAGTGTAATTTTGTCATAAAAAAAAAATATATTTGATGGTGCTAGAAAGAAATTCTCTAAAATAAATGATGGAGAAGCAGATTAAATATATATATATATATAAGAACAAGAACATGCTTATACAACCATTGATCACACAATACAAATGTGTAGAGCTACAGGTGGTGCTGGTACTGGTCCTGCTGCTGGAACTAGAGCTCGAGAACTCATTGGAATAGTAATTAGTTGTTCTTTGATGAATTCTTTCAACCTGTGGATAAAAGAAGTCAACAAATGGAGAGGACAAAAGCTGTGTTTGAGGTTGAGTTCGTGCTAAGATAAGAGGCAGAGATATCATTACTCAAATGTAAGTGTTGGATCTCCTGAGCCTACTGTTAACCGCAGCTGGGTTATGTCTGCTGGGTCTGTTTCAATTCTTGCCTGAAAATTACAAAACACGGACAAATGTTACACAGCATACTTCTGAGAGTGCTAAAAATCAACATGTGAAACTTGGTTGAAATCTCACCAAACAGATTACGGCTCCTCTACTTTCAGAGTAGAAGGTCGTGCTTGCCACTAGATTATTAGGGTTTGGATCCTACAACAGACAACCATACTAGTTTAAGATGTTAAAGTGAGGAACTGAGAATTGTAAACATATACTTACAAGTCCAGGGCATATTGTCACACGGAAACTGTTGAACAGATTCGCCATTTCCGGAAGAGTTAAAGGTCTTACACCTCTAACCTGCAAGATATTGCAGATTCAAATTGTGATGACCATTAGTAAACGAGTCAAAACTATGCTCTGCATTTACAAGCTATCTAGAAATCTTGAGTAAACATGAAATATCATCAGCGGATAGTGAAAGTTATCGAAAAGTGTTTTGATATTTACGGAGAAAGCTAATTCACTATTTTCATTAAAAGAAAAGTTGTTAGGAGCATTTGACTTCTTCCAGGCACAACTCATATACTTTTATGTGAAATTTGGTCAGAGAAGATGTAGAGATACATACAACTTCCTGAAGTTTCAAAGGTGGCCCTGAAAGTGATCTCCATTGTGGGAAGAACTCTTCAGATGTCAATTGTATAGGTTGAAGAAACTTATTCAACGTTGCCGGGATGCGTAATTTGGCACTGATCTATAAAAGATCCAGCTCATCAAGTCCAGTCAAAGATAGTAAATAAACCATTAACCAAAACAAGGTTGCGGTCAGTACCACTTTTGTACCACACATGTAGGAGAAATCCAAAACCGCAACATCCCTGCTAGGGCAGATGTTTATCACTTCAAGTCGAGATTGCAACTACAGCCATGAAAGATATTGAGAGAAATCGACAGGTTGTGTATTAAAACTGAAAAAGTCAACAGATAAAGTACCTGTGCCCGAGGAGGAATAAAAAGAGGTATTAGAGACAGTTCCAGTCTTAAATGAGCAGGGGAAAGTATTAAAAGTTGGATTGATGTAAGTCGAATACATTTCTTGTTTCCCAAGAAAAGCACGAGTCTCCCTTGTTGTTCTTTCCATTCAGCTTTGATCCCGATCTGAGGAATACCAACAATCAACATAATGAGGAAAATAAGATACAGAAAAGTTTGATCCTTCCAATCACTATTCCGGGTTCATGGGTACATCTAAGCCATCCCCGCCAAAGAAGCTCATAAAGTAGAAGGCTTGCCTATCTGTAGTCTGGGTACCAGAACAGATAAAAGTACACAGAAATGAACTCAGATAGGATAACTCAAACCTGAATATAAGTATCCTCATATAAGAAACCACTGTCTTTCAAACATAAAGCATGAAATCTCTCTGCAATATTTACGATCACCTGTTAAAGAAAACAAAACTGAATAACAAAACAATAAAGTATGCAAATAGTATATGGACTTCAATGGTAGGCCTTATTTAATAGATAATATAAATGCATAAAATGTCAATTATGACAAGTGCACTGAGTTTAGCAGCTAATATATTATTATGTGGAACAAATTCTAGAAACTCCACAGACAGTGGAATAGCAGAATAGAACATCAAGGTAGGATCCATCTAAGGTAAACACTATTTACCTTTTCCAAGTAATAAATACAAAAGGGGAAATAGAAACAAAAATTGGCCAATAGTTAAAATACTAGGGAAAATGAGCTAGAAAAATTAGAAGTATAATTTCATCCATGTTGTCAAGCCCAGCGAGTCTACTACCTGAGTCATAAGCCTCATGTATGGCTTAATAGATAGGTTTTGATAATATTGTTGAAAAAAGAAAAATTCACTAATGTTCTGACCTCAAAAATAAAAAGAAAATCATTGATGTTAAAACCTACCATGCAAAAGAAATCAAAGGAAGAATAAAACAGTACCTCATTTGTTAGTTCTTCAACAGGTACAATGGAATAACAATCAAATTCATCTGGAACACTTTCTGCCTATGTATGACCATATTGTTCAGTTGAGACAGCTCCAGGTGGAGCCTCTATAGCAAGAGGACCGAGCAGGTTGCTAAGAAGATCGGGTGACAGAGCTTGTGGATCTATATTCCTTAAAGTTCCATTGGGCTGAGAGAGAGGTCGGGCCACTGACTCAGGTTCCTGCTAAACATGCAAGGCAAAACAGTGTCTTAGAGATAACAAGATAAAAGATACGCTATTTTATGGTAAAGCACACGAAAAATGTCTCATCAATTGAGACTGACATAACGAAATACTCACCGTGCTTCCACTTACACTTGGAACCTTCAAAGGTGGGGGTGCCCCATTAACAGGCTGTGGATCAGCCAAAACCAAAGCATTTGAAGGCTGTTGTTGTGCTCTAAGCTTGATGGCACTCTGGTCTGCGGTATCTTCAACATCTTCTGCTTTTTTGAGCAATGAAGACTATGGAAGAGAAACAGAAAAAAAATCCAATATCAATCTTCCAGTAACCAGATATCTTATCAAAGCAAGTTTCATGGAATCATAAAATAATTTACAAACCTGGCGCTCCGAGAATTTCGGCATTTCAGCCAATACATCCATAAAGGCAGGCCCTTTTTTACTCAATTCAAAATATTCAACTGCCCTCTGTTGTATCTCAACATCAATACAACTCTCATACCTGCCAACAAAAACTTTTTAGGAAACTTTTTGGTTACCAAAATAAGAACAGAACATAAAACTCTTTAAATCTCACTTTTTAAACACGGCCCAAATGTTTTTTTGCAGTTCCGGGTCTGGGGTTTGAGAGTGCATAAGAAGCTTTGCATATGTCGAAAGGAGAATAGGAATGGTGGGAGTTCTAAAAAAAAGAAGCATTTAAGACACACCAAAAGACACGAAGAGCACAATGCATCATTTATGTTGTCCTTACGATACTGTGGGAAGCTTCTCATGTATGATGCTAAAGAGTTCATGATATGATTATGGGAAGCATGTTTTACAAATTTTAAAGAAAAAAATAAAAAATTCATTGACTCGATTTTATATTTTTATTGGAGTGTTTTAAAGCCAAACATTATCAAGGAATAAGTCATTGAAGCCCATAATGATCATGAGAGGAGCTAATTTTCGTCAACAACAAAGCATCATTTATTACAGCTCAATTCTCTCTCTTACATGTAAGAATATTGTTGAAATTTCATTTCTCTAGTTGCTTTGCATGCTAAGATAGTTTTATTAATGTTTTCAATGTAATCCTCTATATAATGAGGCTCAAATCAATCAAATAAAATATGTCTCTTTTCTTTATAATTTTGAGAGTGAATCTCTATTTTTGGAATATTGAGAGTGAGTTTTCAGTTTTCATCAATGGTGTGTAATATCCATTGGTTTGATTAATGGTGTGTAATATCCATTAATCAATATATGATATGTCTTGGTGTGTCATATCCAAGGGATCTTGTAGAAGATTGATTCTCATTTTCACCCTTGAATTCGTCTTAGTGTGTCATATCTAAGGAATTCAAGGATGGAAATATCAGAGGCCTTCTGCATCCTCTGTGCGAACCTTCGATCCACCTCTATTCAGCCTGAATTCGTCTTAGTGCGTCATATCTAAGGGATTCAAGTTGATGTATCTATCTTTGCCAAATCTAGAGTGCACATCCTTGGGAGAATCTCATCAGTTCACTTGCACTGCATCCAGGTTGTCTAGCTAGAAGGTGACCATACTCCCCCAAAATATAAGCACTAACCTGAAAAATATAGAAAAGAATATAATTTATTGTTCATAACCAGTATTTTTCTATATTGTTGACTTTGTACTTTGCAAACAATTTGGATACAGATAAGATCGTTTCAGAATGTGTAGCAACTTCACTTATTCGTGTTATGCTATGCATATAGAGAATTTCTTGTGAGATATGAGGATGTACAACCTTCACCATTGTCTCATGTATTGCAACTTTGTCCAAATATTCTCTTGCTTTCGATGCGGCGTAAGGCTGTCAGATCAAAGAAAATTGTAAAACTTTAGAATGTCATGATGAATAGGATAAACAATAGATTTATCCTAACAACTTCAAACACCTGCAGGTCTTCATTATTTGTTACGAACTGAACCACCCGAAACCAAATGTCATCACTAACAAAATCCCCAGCCTTATCGATCAACTGAAGGATCACATCTACATACCTGAGAAAATCAAAATCAACATGTTGTGAAACAAACATTACCAATTCTAAAGGTCACACCAAATGGCTAACACATGTCACCTTTATCAAAATTGTTTGCATAAAAATATTGTACTTATACTTAGTGTCGAGTTTTCCTTACCATGATAGATCAGGAGCAAACTTCTCAGCAAGAATAGCAGCTTTAAGTGATAATTCCTCACGCATAGAAAACTCTGCTGTACTAAGATACTGCAATGTTTTTGTGGGTTCCAAGTTAGCTTAAACACTACACAACTTAATGTTTACTTCTGTTAAACTTCACAAGTTAAAAGGAGACTAAATCAAGAAAATATCAAAAAGAAAGGTCAACAAGACTTACCTGCAACAATTCTTCCACTATATCCTTTGCATTTGACACATCGCACATCCCATATAGCAAATCCAGAGCACGTCTACGGATACTGCAGGAAGGTTCAACAAATAGTGAATCTGATACTTACAGGAAAAGGTTCAAAATAATAGATATAAATCAAATTATAAGTTCTGGAAACGGAAGCCTCCATCGTAATGGAAAAAGGGACTATTGTACTCATCCAACCCAGTCGTCTTTAGATGACAAAGTTCACAGAACTAGTACTGACCCACCAGCCAAGAGTACAATATTTCTTATGTGACCGTATATGAATTGATACCACAAATAATTATACGAATAGTTATTTCTCACAAGAAAACATGTTTCACTATTGAACATTGTAGATATACAAAATGCACAACTCAAATCAAATAATTTCAATACTAACGGAAATGGTTTTTATATTCACAACTACTCTAGAGAAAAAGTAAACTATGGTATATTGAACCATAAGAACTATGACCGTTCATGACTGAAAGCTGTTGTACTGGTTCCAAATTAGAGTATTAAAGAGATAGCGATTCGGGTTCACAAGACATACAAGCTGATGCTGGGATGGCAAAATATGAACCAACCTGATATCAGGGTCTTTCAAGGAGGTGATTATCTGAGACTGATGCTTCTTTATGATTTCTTGAACATCTGTGACCATCAGCATTCGTGTCATATTCTCCTGCAACGTTGCCAGGAAATGCATCAGAATAAGCAACATAACGCACCACCAAACACTTAAAAATTACTGTTCTAGCTAGGCTTTAGATGCAAGAACTGGGTATTCGGGATCTCAACAAACCTAGATATCTGATGTTGGGCTCACGGACAGAAATAAACTTGCCAAGAAGAGCAACACACTGTGACATCATTTCCCTCTCAGCATCAAGATGCATGACCTACAGCGAAACACATTAACCATTCAGAAAGTTGCTTATTATATTGAGCCAGAGAATTGTTGAGCACGTTAAGTAGACTATTCATGGTAAAGCACTTAGAAATAGAATTGAAACCTCTACGCAGAGGATTATTATTTACTTTTATAGAGGAAAAAAAACAGACAAAGAATAGCGTACACTTCAAGCAATTTAAACACTAGAAGTTTTTCCAACAAAGCCAAAAATATATTTTAGAATATCCATGCACACATCAGCATTCTGTTTTGAGTAAATATGTTTTCACAGGAAGTTGAGGGGGTGTGATGGGGAAGGGTAAGTAAAGAGACAGGTGCATTAGTAATTTCATGCATCCACTTTTTCACCAGCTGTTTGACAAACTAACCAGGGATAGAGCTTCAAACAGAACAGCGTGAGAGGCGTTGTTCTTATTCACATTTTTCACAACATCTGTCCCCATTAATATCCGCTGAAGGATCTGCAAATACCATGAAACACCGTGAGAGAGAATTCAAAGATATATATATAAGAGATTTACATGAGAAAAAATGAACCTCAAAGAGGGATTTTTCTGGTACTTGGATCTTCAATGGTTGGAAAATATTAAAGAGCCCTCATTGCCTTAACCTGTAATAACGAAAGAAAGTATCCAAGATACCTTAACTGAGAAACAAAACCAGACCAAAGCAGGGGCAAGCCTCTACTTTCATGCACAATTTCACGTAAAATGTTAAGAATGGATGGAATTAAAAAAGGATGAGGTTTTAACACTTCAACCTATGTTAAACAAGAGTGAATACGGTGAGTTAAGACAAACCTGGAGCCAAGGAGATGGGATGCCATAGTATGTGTACTCCTGAGGAACGTCTTGGTTTCTAGAAAGGCGTTCCAATATTTTGACACATTTAGGTAGACAACTTGAGTACGCCTCATGATTATTAGATACCAGAGCTACAAGAAGACTCGTAGAGGACGTCAAGACACCAAGATCTCGTTCATCCAAAAGTTGTGCCATACGATCCGCCCTGGAAGTATACAGCAATTAGAATGTATATGAAAGATGCACAAGTGAAATCAAACAACCAGGAACTCCAGAGCGTTCATACACACCAGCCATCAACGTTGATGGCATCAGGATTTTTTCGGAATAATCGCAGTAGGCACAGCTGCTTTTTTCCTTACGAGAGGTCTGCAACTACTTGAAATCTGCCAGCAAACAAGCCCCATAACATTGATATGCTTACTTATATTGAAAGAACAAGCAACAGAACATGTCGTCTTTGGGAGTCACTTACAAGTAGCTTTTGAACATCAGGTGCCAATGATTCCGCAAAATCTCTTCCACCAATATTTCCAACCTACAAGAAAAAGTAACCATGGCAAGGTAAAAGCTAAATATTAATGAAGGAAAAGGCATTGAATCACAAAATGATAGAGCACAAAAGACATAATGTATCCCAAGACTTCCACTATAACAGTTATTTAACCGCGTCCATTAATTTGAAAGACCTCACTATGCTCTAAGATCTCAGCAAAATATAGAAAAAGACCACATACCAAAGTCAATGCTAGGCATTGGAAAGTCTCATTCCGACCAATAATATCGTTACGCACTGTATTTATTGCCAACTTCAAAAAGTCATTGTTCTCGTTGAGTAAGCATGATGTTGTTATGTAGCCAACCTGAATCATGGATGAAAAGTTCAAAACATGCAATTTAGGTAGTGTACAAAAACATAAACTTGGCAATGAAAACCCCTAGGTTACAATGCATGGTATAATTTGTGTCTCTTGATTAAGAGTTGCAAAGATGTAACTACTAAATAACTCGTGCACATAAGTAAGTATTCTCCGATACTTTACAGGTCCAGTAAACTGAATAAATCGCAAGCTCGTAGTTGTGAAATAGTATCTAGATCTGACTTTCCATGATCTTCAGTACAATTTTCTCTGTTTCAACTTTGATTACTAGAAATTGATACCTGTTTTTCTGGATACTTAGGCGCAGATATACGAGATACCGCTTCCATATGGCCAAAATCTACATCGTATCCTAGCATATGTATATAAAGCATTTTCCAGACATATTTCTTCTTTTTATATGGTGTCAAAACCTGTCAAACGGTAAACAATAGGGAAAAACTGATCAAAGAGTTTATAACCAATTCATTTCTAATATGAAACTCAAAAGAATGAATAAATCCGGTGTTGGTCCAACTGGCCAGACATGTACACTACAGGTCAGCTACAGACTACAGCTCTACTACTTAACCGTATTGAACCAGATATTCACCCAAAACCTTTTACAGCAAGCTTAATCTACTTTGTAATTAGCTATTCAAATCTCTCTGTAATTATTATTATTTTCCTTAGACCATCACTACGTAACCAAATTTACTGTCAGGCCCGCCTCTCTTACCTTCTAGTTCCTTAATATTTTTCCTTCTAATAGTCTATAGCCTCCGATCTATCGACTTGAAACAGAACAGTTATGACACTCCAAGTAGAAAACAGTATAGATGTTTCAGAGTGTAAACTATTGGCTAATCCCCAAGGATATAAGCAAGCTGCTAAACAACCCAAACATTCTAAGTCTTGCCAAGGTAAAAAAAAAAATACCCTCTATTCGATAAAGAAACTACAGGCTCCAAAACTATTAACTCGGC
Organism: Leavenworthia alabamica; assembly: GCA_000411055.1. Taxonomy (NCBI): domain Eukaryota; kingdom Viridiplantae; phylum Streptophyta; class Magnoliopsida; order Brassicales; family Brassicaceae; genus Leavenworthia; species Leavenworthia alabamica. The sequence continues at coordinate 13,562 of KE159062.1, read as the reverse complement.
AACTGTGGTTTTTTTTTTTTATAACTCAGGTAATCCGGCTGAATTAGGGACCGTCGGTTCTGATACAGCTTAGGGTGGCAGGCCCATACTGCAGACCAGCGCATCATCCCCCAACACCGACTAATCTTGGGGCCCGGANCGCATCATCCCCCAACACCGACTAATCTTGGGGCCCGGAGAGACCATGTGAAATCCCCGGTGGCCAAGCGATTTAAATGTGGTAAATTCCGTAACCGGGTGGAGTCGATCCCTGACCTTGACCAACAGGGCAACTCTCACCTAGCGCTTGGAGAACAACCCCACTACCATCGCTTGGTTCAACTGTGGTTTTTTTTATACCCAATGACCATATTTGCTTCAACTACATTCTTCTCTAACTCCCTTATCAGCCAATTAGCTCTAACATTCGATAGTATTGAAATTGAGTTAAGATTAAATAATCTCAGAGCAATGTGTAGCTGCCAAAGAGAAATCTCCAAAATATCTAATCAATACAAAACCTCAGCAGATACTTGGACACTGAATTACCACTCATAAATGAGAATAACGATAGAAAACAAAAAAATGAAGATTCCAAAGAGAAGCTCCTAACCTTCTCATTCTTAAAGCATATACGCATGTTTCCGAGCTCCTTATCAACTCGGAGTCGCTCGCCTCTTTGTTCTGGCAATTACGTATGTCACTGATAAAAACAGAGAGACCTCTCATTCCGGTCATGGTGGAACCGAATATTCAGATCCACCGTCGGCCGCCGTCAGATTCAACTCTCCCGAAACCGGATCTAACTACGAAGTGAAACGCAGATAATTGTCCAAAACAATTCTCAGGAGCTAAGATCAAAAACCTAATCTAGAAACTAAAAATGGCACGAAGAATTCAAAAAAAAAAGGAGAGAGTAATCTGCAGAAGAGAGCCTGCGGGGAGAGACGGAAGACGACTCTTATTTTTCTTTATTCACAACTATGACTATTCAATCTTTGTTTATTTCCTGTTTTTGTCTGTATTACACAAATTGCGAAATTGACGCATGAATATGAATTTGGAAAATCCGAAATTTACACGACTAGTCGTTTGGACTTAATTGGATAATTTATAAGTTTGCAGACTACTTTGTCAAAATTTGTCCATCTTCTACGTTTTTGGTAAATGTTAATTTTTATTTACTGCTTCTTTTCTTTCAGTTTCACTTATGTCATTTATTTCCTGTTTAAATGCTTGTTCCCGTCTCGGGTTGTGAATTCGGGTCGGTTCCGGTCATACAGTTGGTGTTAAGCCAGTCCCACCACAATATTAATGGACCGGATCGAATAGACTAGACGTTGTCGGTCAAGATAAAAAGGTTTAATGAATATGAATTGATTAAAGAAATAAAAAATACTTTTTTCTGCTAGTGATGAAATAAATTAAATAAAAACATTAAAAATTATAAAAATAAGTAGGAGCAACTAGAAAAGATGTGATAATATACAAAAATATACCGGAAGGTCACCGACTTGCTCTCTCATGGGCGATTCTCGGTGTATCGACCGTAAAATTTTCCGACAGAGTTTTTTAATCCTGGCTTTCTTAACTCTTTCAAATCTTTCAGAAAGTTAAGGTTTTTCTCTGTCTTTTGTAACTCTGTCGGAATGGTTCTCCGGTTGTGTACCGGTACTATCTCCGGCGACGAGTGTCGGTTTATGTCCGACTATATGTCGGTTTTTTTTATTTTCTTAGTTAGCTTAGATTAGGTTCCGGATTTTATCCGGATTAATCCTCTTTGTTTGGAGATCTCACTACATATCCCGGCATATCAGTTTATCAACAGAGCAGAAGAAAACATTAATCCTCGGATCTTTGGCCTAATGGTGAAGATTTTATCTGCATCTGATGATCGTGCGATGCAGAAGAGGACAGCAGATTAACAATCTCCTCTTCTCTGTATTGATGTCTGTTATTGTCGGAGTATCTTTCGTATGAAGGTGTTTTGAGCTTTAATCCATTCGCTGACAGTGATTTGGTAGAGGCTGCGCTGAAGGCTCTTACGACGCATCGATGAAGCCATTAGACCTTCGTCGGAAGCCAAGCAAAGAGACAGGATCTAATGGAGTCGTCTTGATCATCCATCTTCCTCCGACGTGATGACGTCTATAGACGTAAAGCGTCTCCTCCCAGGTACAGTTAAGGGGCGGAGCGGCGTGTGGAGCCGATTGATGACACATCTCCGGTGAAGAAAACGGCAAGCCACGTGTTGGTGTACGGTGCACCGATCTGTAATGGTGTGAAGCAACATCACGAAGCCACGTGTTATTTCATGCATTTAATTAATGGGCTAATTGGGCCTTGTACGTTTTTTCATTATATGGATCCTGTAAATGTGCCCAGTTGGGTTTATAATATAATTGGTAGACAAAAAAAAAAGTAGGAGCAACTAAACAAACGTGATAAGACAAAAGATTAAGGATGTAGCAGTTAGATCGACAGTGGTGACCAAGTTGTCACTCAGAAGATACTCCCATCCATCAAATGATGTTACTATCAACGTATCGTCGTATCCTATGATTTATCAAGCTGTCTCTCACTGATTACTTGTTTTAAAGATTTATCTAATAATATTTTTTAATATCTTCACCGACCAACTACATTATTCTCCTATTCACCCTTGTCTTGTTTTTTAACGGAAAAGTTGAAAATGAGTAAAAAGTGCGTAAAATTGTAAATAAATGCCTTTCATACTTTTTTACAAAAGTGGCCGAGTGACTCATATATTTTACATATATCGATCCATGCAAACGTCAAATAAGGCCAAAAATGACGTTTAGTTGACACCACTTTGAATCATTTATCTTAGATCATATTTTGACATTTACACATGATTAGGCTGTCAATTTGGTTTATTATCCGCAGATTTCGCGGGTTTTAACCCGCTACGGAATGGATATGGATCAAGAAAATTGTAAAATTAAATTAGCGGGTGCGGATGCGATTTGAGATATATTAAAGCATGGCGGATGCGGGTCGAATTATTTATAAAAGAGGGTATGCGGGTACCCACAATTATGTGTCGTTTTGAAATTTTATCTATTAAATGGTTATTGTTTTTAATAAATGTGTGTTGTTTTACAAAAAAAAAGTGTATGTTGTTTTCAGAAATCAACAAAAAAATCATATTTTATCTCATTTTACGGATTAAGTGTGTAACACCCGTCCTGTTTTTTTTTTAAGTTTACAGACGTTACAATTCTCCTCCACTAAACTAGATTTGTCCTCGAATCTGTATCTTCGACTTCTCGAATCCTCTGCTATTGTCAACTTTACTGGTCCTAATTCGTGACCCTTTTCTTGGTCAGTTTCCTTTAACTCCATATTTTACTACACTTTCTACACTTGTCTTCATAGTAACTGATACCCATAACATCCTAATTGTCTCTCTAAAATTGAGCCACTCATCGATTTTACAATCTCTGCCAGCTCGCTAAAATCAAGACTCACGTCATCATCGCTCACTGTTCTCAACTCATATACGTACCTCCCGCTCTCAGACCTCCAAGTCTTATGAGCAATAACGGAGCCAATCATCTGTCTGATACTTCTGCATCATACCCTCTCATGAGTTGTTCAAGACACCTCGTCCTTAGAACAAACAGAATACCTAATCATGCTGAGCATTAGAGAAGACACTCATTCTCTTGACGTGTATGTGAAACTACTATCTTCACTTAGTCTATAGAGAAGCCGCTCATTCTCTTCGAGTTACGGGAAAGCCACTCATTCTCTCTGAATCCCATAAAAGCCACTCATTCTCCAGAAAATTTGAGAAATCCATATCCCCTTTTCTCAATGACCTCGCCATAGGATCTTTTAAATTTTTTTGTCATGTTTTTCCTTAACTCTGATTATGAATAACTTTCCATTTCGTTTACCATAAACGATATTGCTAATAATAATAAGAAAACATCACTTTATTAAGCGAAAATTAAATAAGAAACCAAATCTTATTAAAGAAAAACATAAAGTCTCCATGGCTAAAAATCCAAAAACGTCAAAAAAAACTATAACCAAAAATGAAAACTCTCAAGCCGCAACTTGTTCTTTGAACCACTTTTTGAACTTGGCTTTCAACCTTGCCTCTGGTTCCCAAGTCTCTTCCTGAATACCATCACAATCCCATAACACCTTGATCATCGGAATTTTCTTCTGTTGATTCATCTTAACTTTCCTTTCTAGAATTCCTACTGGTCTTGCCTCTAAGGCTAGATTAGGCTAAAGTCCCTCTAGAATCACAGCCAACACCCCCTATGCAAGCATCTTTTAAGCATCGATATATGAAACACCTTATGGAATGCTTGCATAACCTCTGGCAGCTCTAACCGGTATGCCACTGGTCCAACCCGCTCCAGAATCCTGAATGGTCCCATATATCTCGGACTAAGCTTAGTCTCTGATAACAATCTGTTAGGATCACGTAACATCGCCATCTTGAGATAAACTTTATCTCCAACCTCAAACTCAAGTTCCTTCCTGCGCCTATCAGCATAACTTTTTTGTCGATCTTGAGCCTCTTTCATGTTCAGTTTCAAAACCCGAATCCGCTATGTGGTTTCCTGAACAAAATCTGCTCCATAAATACTCCGCTCCCCAACTTGGGTCTAACACAAGGGTGTCCTTCACGGTCTACCATATAAAACCTCGAATGGTGCCATACCAATACTCGCCTAGTAGCTGTTATTATAAGTGAACTCTACCAGGTTCAGATAATCATGCCACTGACCATCCCAATGTAGTACACACATCCGCAACAGATCCTCTAAAGTCTGAATAGTCCGCTCTGACTGCCCGTTTGTCTGCGGATGATAAGCCGTACTCATGTGAACATTAGTGCCCATCTCCCTCTGGAATGCTCTCCAAAACTCAGATGTAAATTTAGGATCACGATCAGACACTATACTCACTGGTACTCCATGAAGTCTATCAATCTCCTTCACATACCTCTTAGCCAAAACCGCTGTGCCATCGGTCTTTTTAATGGCTAGAAAATGTGCAGACTTGGTCAAACAATCCACAATGATCCAAATCGCATCCATAGTTCGTGAAACAGGTAAACCGACTACAAAATCCATCGGAATCATATCCTATTTCTACTCCGAAATGGGTAAACTCTGTAGTAACCCACTTGGAACCTGATGTTCTGCCTTAACCAACTGAAAAACATCACACGCCGCTACCAGTTAGCCACATCTTTCTTCATCTCAACCCAATGATAGTATCATTTCAGGTCCCGATACATCTTAGTTGCTCCCGGATGAATAGAAAATCTGCTCGCATGAGCCTCATTCAAGATGTCTCTCCATAAATCCATATCCTTGGGTACGCAAATCCATCCATGAACCAATATCATCCCGTCTGCAACGACTTGATACTCAGACTTGACATCTTTAGACGCTTCAACTAGCGCCACATATCTACCTTGAGCCCTTCGAACCCGACCCAACATATCCGCTTGGTTCACTGCTTCCAAACCAAATGGTTCTTGCGAACAGATAGCACACAACCGCAGAGTTCCTAACTCCGCCACTAAGGATTCCATATCCCGCTCACCATCCACAGCTATTCGTTTTCGACTTAGTGCATTTGCCACGGTATTAGCCTTGCCCGGATGATATGCTATCTCTAGATCATAGTCTGCTACTAACTCCATCCAACGTCTCTGCCTCAAATTCAATAACGGCTGGGTGAAGATATACTTCAGACTTTTATGATCTGTAAATACCTGAATCTTGCCGCCATACAAATAAGATCTTTAGATCTTCAATGCAAAAACCACTGCGGCCATCTCCAGATCAAGGGTAAGGTAGTTGCCTTCATGATTTCGCAGCTGACAAAAAGCATAGGTAATCACTTTTCCTTGCTGCATCAAAAAAAAACCCAAATCCTGTCTCGAAGCGTCGGTATACACCACATACGGTTCACCTTCTAACGGTAAGGTCAAAACTGGTATACTAGTCAACATGTCCTTGAGTTTCCCAAAGCTCTCTTCACATTCTCGAGTCCACACAAACGGTACATCTTTTCCCGTAAGCTTCATCATAGCCTGCGCCATGCTAGTGAACCCCTTAACGAACCGTCTATAGTAACCCGCCAACCAAGGAAACTCCTGATCTTTGTGGGGTTCTTTGGTCTTGGCCATTCACTGATTGCCCTGATCTTTTTTAAATCCACATATACACCCTGTTCTGAAATCACATGACTTAGAAAACTGATCTCTCGCTGCCAAAAGCTGCACTTGCTCAGCTTAGCATACAATTTATGCTCTCTCAGTGTCTCTAACACTTCTGTCAAATGCAACCCGTGCTCCTCCGCACTCTTGGAATACACCAAGATGTCATCGATAAAAATGATTACGGACTCATCCAAGAACTCTTGGAATACTCCGTTCATCAATCTCATAATTGTTAAACCAAAAGGCATTACCATAAACTCAAAGTGCCCATATCTTGTTCTAAAAGCCGTCTTGTGAATATCACCCTCCGCAATCAGGATCTGGTGATAACCCAAAGCTAAATCGATCTTAGAAAACCAAGTTGCACCTCTCAACTGGTCTAGTAACTTATCAATCCTTGGCAACGGATACCTGTTCTTTATCGTGACACGGTTCAGCCCCCGGTAATCTATGCACAACCTAAAACTTCTGTCCTTTTTCTTCACAAAAAGAACTGGTGCTCCCCACGGTGAGCTACTCGGGCGAATAAAACCTTTACCCAATAGATCTTCTAACTGCTTCTTCCACTCGGTCAACTCTGCTGATGCCATATTGATGTAGGCCGGGAGGTCGACGGACCGAGGTTCGGATCGGATTATGCAGAAGTTGGTGTCGG
>KE159061.1:17536-30554 GCA_000411055.1 Leavenworthia alabamica | reverse complement strand
ATATATATATATATATATATATATTTATTTAAGTAAGAATATACATAATTATTACATAAATCTTGAAGAGAGTTTGGGATTGAATAAATTATAAACAAAAAATTTAACTTGATTTTAAAAGGAAAAAAAAAACTAAACTTTTATGAAGAAACCATCAAATAAAACTAAGAGACTAAACAGTAATATTCTTATCTCTATACCAAACAAATCTGGAAAAAGAAAAAAAAAAGAATTGAAGAACAATAAATTTAAAAATTATAAAAGAAACATAAATAGAGAAAACTGAATCAAGAATAAGAGAAGTTAAAAGTGACCAAAGAGTGTTTGCCTGAACAGAGTTGAAAATAAAGAACACCCAAAAGTGGTCTGTCTCTTTTGTTTCAAGAAACTTAGAAACATACAAGGAAAAGTCTTAACTGATTAAATCCCTACAATATTTCCAAAAATGACGACGAAGAAGAAGAAGTCAAATGAAGATCACATGGAGAGAAAAAGACGTTTATTAACTCTGTTTGTATTGTGGGTTTGAAGATGAGAGAGATGAAGATGCTTTGGTTGTGGGATTTAAAGATTAATAAAATTGCACCGTTTTATTCTTTTTCTTGCTTTTCTCCAAAACTTTTATATAATAAAAAATGAACATTGATTGATAGGTCTGGACAAAGGGATCTGCTTGTTTTATATCAGATGGATAAAATTGAACTGAAGAAATTTGGATTGATTGGATATAATGAAAAGACATATTGATATAATTTTATTTTTAATTCAAGTTTTAGATATGATTAAATCATTTTAAAATAATCACTTTATTCAATTTATTTTATTTATTTGGATTTAAATTTGAGTTAAAATTATATAATTTTGATAGAATAAATTGAATATATTAATTTTTGATTCGGTTAATCCAAAATTTTATGTATAAATCCGATATGATAAAATCGTGATATGAACCGATTAATTCAAATTTTTTTATTTATTTATATAATGAATATTAAAAATTTTAAATAATCTGATTAGCAGTTGCGGGAGACCGTTCTAGTATTGCGAGGGTCGCTGGACGTCGATTGTTGATGATCCAGGGTCGTAATGAGGATCTGGATATCCTCATAGTCGGAAAGTTGATGTCTGCATATATGTTGATATGTCCCGTATAGCTGTATGACATCATTTTGGGTATGTATTGGTTGGAACGATTCCAAGTTCATCTTTATTGTCACAGAGGACGGGTCATGTTCGAGCGAGACAGACGGAGGTTGGTATATCATGGTGTGAGGCCAGTTTCCGGAGGCATGTTGATATCGGCGGTACAGGCGAGAGATTAGTGACTCGGAGAAGTGAGGCATATCTGGTAACTATATCGATGACAGGTGAGGTTGGTGGGACTACGGTTTGTGATATCGAGGTAGTACGGGATTTTGAGGATGTATATCAGCCGCTGAACGGTTTGCCACCGTTGAGGTCGGAGCCATTCACGATCGAGCTCGAGCCGGGAGTACACCGTTGTCCAAGGTACCTTACCTTATGGTTCCAGCTGAGATGGCAGAGCTAAAGAAGAAGTTAGAGGATCTCTTTTCTAAGGGATTCATTCGACTGAGCAGTTCGCCATGGGGAGCACTGGTTCTGTTCGTGAAGAAGAAGGATGGTACGTTTCGGTTGTGTATCGATTATCAAGGGTTGAACCAGGTGACTGTGAAGTACAAGTATCCGTTACCTCGGATTGATGAGTTGTTGGATCAGTTGAGGGGCGTTACTTGGTTCTACAAGATCGAGCTGGCCTCGGGTTAACATCAGATGCCGTTAGCTGAGGAGGATATCCGCAAGACAGCTTTCAGGACTCGGTATGGGCATTATGAGTTTGTGGTGATGCTGTTTGGGTTAACAAATGCACCAGCAGCATTCATGAGGTTGATGAACTCGGTCTTTCGTGAGTATTTGGACGAGTTTTTCATCATCTTCATTGACGATATTCTGGTGTATTCACGTAGTCCTGAAGAACATGGTATTCACTTGCGGAGGGTTCTCGAGAGATTATGAGAGAAGAAGCTATTTGCTAAGCTGATCAAATGTAGCTTTTGGCAGCGGGAGATGGGATTCCTTGGACATGTGGTGTCTGAGAGAAGAGTCTTGGTTGATCCCGAGAAGATACGGGCTATACAGAAGTGGTCGAAACCACGGAGTGCGATGGAAGTTCGAAGTTTTCTTATTTTGGCTGGTTATTACCGATGGTTCGTCAAGGATTTTGCGAGTATGACACAGGCCCGGACCCGGTTCACAGAGAAAGATGTTCTGTTTGTATGGTTCGATTATTATGAGACGAGCTTCAGACGGCTCAAAGAGAAGTTGGTGAGTGTTCTAGTGTTGGTACTTTCGGACCAGGATGTACCGTATGTTGTTTACACCGTTTCTTCCAGGTTGGGACGCGGATGTGTGTTGATGCAGGAGGGACGGGTGACTGTTTCCTATGCTTCTCGAAAATTGCGGAAGCATGAGTGCAACTACCCTACCCATGATCTCGAGATGGCAGCGGTTGTGTTCGCGCAGAAAATCTGGAGGTCATATTTATACGGTGCATGGGTTCAGGTATTCACGGTCCAGCAGAGTTTGAGATACATCTTTACTCAGCCAGACCTGAATCTCTGACAGAGGAGATAGATGGAGTTCATCGCTGATTATGATTTAGAGAAAGCCTACAATCCTTGTAAGGCTAATCTCGTAGCAGACGCGTTGAGTTGGAAACGCGTGATAGCTGACACCGAGCGTGATGTTGAGGCATTAGTCGGTATGGTGAGTACTTTGAGACTATGTGCGGTGTTAGATGAGTCAGAGCCGCCAGATTTAGAGGCTGTAGACCGGGCTGATATTCTGAGTTGAGTGCTGGTGGCACAGCAGTCCGATGCCGAGTTATTACGAGCTTCTAGTTCCGAGTTATTCAGGCCATAATATTTACCGGAATTCAGACTGGCCAACATATCTAGAAATCTGATATCATGAACTTTCTAATGATATGTAGATTTTCATCTATCTCATTACGATTCACCAAGAAACTACTCTTAAAGTTGGATGACGGCATAATCCGATCTGCAGAGATTTACTTCGGTAGAATAGTCATAACTTTTCGACCAGCGCTCTAATTTGAGATCCCTTTCGGCTATGGATAGATCACGGTGTAATTCATCTCTGCATAAAATATAAGAAGAAAAGAAGTCTGTTTGATTTTCCCTTTTTATTTTATCCCTAAACTGCTCAAATCTGTTTCCTATTCTCCTGTGATCTCTTTTCTCTTTTTTTTCATGAATTTTCTTTCTTTTTTTTTCGCAAAGGTGACCACTAAAATTAACACAATAAAATAGGGTATTACTATTTTTAAAATTTTAATATGATTGGGTTAAATTATAATATAATTAGGCCCACTAACTGGATCAACCTAACTCAAAGACCCAATTTGGTTCTTGGTCGGTTCTATTGGTTCTTGTATCGCAATTAACTTATCTGTCTATGATTGATCGACTATTTTATTAAACCGTACAAGTCACTCAATCCTTCTAAACCGGTCTCATGATTTTAAACCAGATCATGGATGTGACACATCAATTATCTGCATAATATCAACTTAAATTTTAAATTATTTTCTTCAAGTGATGCAATCTAATATAAATTTAATCAGAACATGTTAGTTATAACACCCTTAAATTAAATTGATGTTAAATTATATATATTTGTTTTGTTTATAAATAAGTAATGTAAAATAACATCACATTTTTTTGTAATACAATTTATTTGACAGAGTTGACTTTTTTCTAGTGTGTGTGGCAATTATTATTGATTTATTTGGGGTCATTATATGCAGTCTGTTTTTCGCTAAAATAATTATTCAATAGTGAACATGACTAAAATACCCTTGTTTAAGTTTAGCGGCGACAACAATACATGTAAACCTAATCGTAATGAATAAATAGCCGCTCTTTCTCTCTTTGTTTTATACGATATTATCCCTCCGCCACCAAGATTACAATTTGCTCAATCAACCGTTCGTGATATACCACACCGTCATCATCGTCCCTCTATATTTTGCCAATGTTACTCTCATTGCGAATCCATCCGGTAAACTTTGTTTTTGTTTTTTCAGTATCTTTAAAAATGTTTACATGTAGTTACAATTCTATGGTTTCTGTCTGAAAGTAGTCCTTTTTTCTTTTTTTCTTTTTCTTTCTTTTTTGTGGTAAAATTCTGAACTAGTTTTTCTTTCTTTCTTTTTTTTTTGTGGTAAATTCTATGAACTAATATGTGTAAAACCCAATCAACACTAAACTATATTATATGTCAACACCAACTAAGAACATCTCCTGTCTTATACACCATTATAGTGTTGAGACTATACTATTATAATATAATTTAACACTAAAATTTATATTCTCCAACCATAAAAAAAAAAAATACTATATTATTTTATTTATTAAAATAAATAATTTTTTGCAATTTGTTAATTTTCATCATACAATTTTATTATATTAAAAATATTGTACATTAAAAAATTTCTCTCATTTTATTACCAATTAGATTTATCTATTTAATTTATCATATTTTTAATATAAGTAAATATTCTTTGGTGTTATAAATTAGTACCACAACAAATTTTGAGTAATAGTAAAATAGTATATTTTTAGGGTTCTGCAAAAGAGAATTTATAATAAAGTTATACTAAAATGATGTTTTGGATTTCATTGTGAATGATGTAACTAAGAACATTATATCATATTTATATATGTATACATCATATGTCCTTAAACAAAGAACAAAGTGTATATACATATATATATATAATCTGTAATAAACAACTTTTTAAAAAGCCTTTTCAAACAAAGTTTTATTAATTGACTCCACATAATCTCTATATCCACCAATTTAGATATTTTATTGCAGGTCAAAATTTAAAATAAAATTTTAAATTATTAAAATAGATTTAGATGATAACTATACAAACAAGATATTTTCTTATTCACATTTAGATAAGTATAATAATTTAGAAAACATGAATGACACAAATAATCATGTTGACTTATCATCTAGATTGGGACTAAAAATGGATATATAAGATTCATATATCAAGATACAGATAATATTTTGACTGATTTAAATAATAATAATAAAAATTTAGATTGTATCTAAATTAAATAAAAATTCTAGATTTCCTTCCAATTAAAAAACTTTCGGATATTAAGATCAAATATTAGACTTGCTCCATTTAAAAATATTAGGATCTGAATATCTATTTTTATTGGTATTCTGATCTTAAGAAAATTTCAGATCATGATACATATTGTGTTTAGACTGATCTGAAATGTTACACACTTAGAACATACTCACACATTTTTTATATTGTGTGTAAAGTATAAATGTTGCTATCTAATTAATATAAATAATTTAATAACTGTGTTTATGTTAATTAAACAGCAAACTTTACATACAATTTAAATCCATACGTTTATATAGGAAATACTTGTCAGTTAATTGGCACATTAAAAGTCAGAATACAAGAAGGTTTGTCTAGTGCTGGGAAGCGGAATGACCCGCAACCCGCAATCCACAATCACGAGTTTTCAAAAAAAATTATTAATCTGAACCCTTTTCGTATAAACAAAAATTTTAAAACTAAATCTGCACCGCAAAACCTGCAGTCCAACCCTCAACCCACTAGTTTTTATTTTTTTATTTTTTATATAAAATCATTAAAAATAGACTTCGAAAACCTGTTAAACTTGTAAAAAATCCGTAAAAGAATTATAAAACATGTAAAAATAGATATATTAATTTGTTCAAATACTAAATTTATGTAAAAAATACAAAAATAAATTAAATATATGATAAATAATGTTGTAGACCAGAAAAGATAAATATTTATCTAATTTTAGACCATTTTTTAATTTTACAATATTTATCTTTTTTTGGTCGAAAACATTATTTATCTTTTATTTTATTTTTATATTTTTTACTTAAATTTTATATTTGAAAAAAATTAATAAATCTATTTTTACAGGTTTTGTAGTTTTTTACGGATTTTGTACAAGTGTAACCGATTTTTGAAATTGTTTTTTAATGATTTTATACAAAACAAATTTTAAAAATAAAGATTTTTGCGTTGCGGGTTGGACTAGGGGTTTTGCAGGTGGAGGTTTAGTTTTAAATTTTTTGTTTATACGAAAAGAGTTCAGATTGATAATTTTTTTTTTGAAAACCCGCAGATCGTGGATTGCGGAAAGTGGGCCATTCCACTTCCCAGCACTAGACAAACCATCTTGTATTCTAACTTTGAATGTGCCAATTAACTGACAAGTATTTCCTATATAAATGTGTGGATTTAAATTGTGTGTAAAGTATAAAGTTTGGTATTTAATTAACATAAACACAGCTACTAAATTATTTATATTATTTAGATAGCAACATTTATACTTTAACCACAATATTAAAAATGTGTGGGTATGTTCTAAGGGTGTAACATTTCAGATCAGTCTAAACTCAATATGTATTATGATCTGAAATTTTCTTAATATCAGAATGCCAATAAAAATAGATATTCAGATCCTAATATTTTCAAATGGAGTAATCTAATATCTGATAACCTGTGGGTTCAACCCGCGAGATACGCAGAAATATGAGCTTAAAAAGTTAAGCTCAAACTCGTCTCACGACAGGTAAAAACCCGGGAACCTCTTGGGTTAAAGACAATTTTCCGAGTACTACATCGGACCACACAAATCAACATGAACAATCTCAAGACAATGTGTTGTTCTTCTTGCATTACTAACAGGGAACAACCTCCGTGTTTGTTTCCCATAAATGCATCTTTCACATAATCTCTTATCACCGATCTTTGCTATACCAACTACCATAGATTTTTGATTAAGCATTCTCAACCCACTTTCATGTAGATACCCATATTGTAAGTGCCACAACTTTATTTCATCTGACACCTTAGCACCAAACCACTCGCTTTAACATACGAGATCTGTAGCGGATACAAGTTATTTGATGTTTTCTTCACAACAACCAACGTATTATATAACTTCTTATCCTTGATAACATACACATTCCTATAGAACAAAACAGAATAATTGTTTTCCACACTCTGTCCAATACTTAACAGATTTTGTGTCAACTCACAAATGTAATACAAATTATAAATAAGTTTAACATTACCATCACCATCTTGGATGGTCACAACTCTTCTTTGGATGGTCAAAACTCTTCTTCCTTCAATTGAACTTCTTTAGTGTCTACAAGCCTCACTTTAAGCTTGTGCGTCTTATCAATCTCCTTAAACAATGACTTGATCTCAGATCAACCAGATGAAGGCAAGACAGCTCGAGCCGTGTTGTGGAGTCCAGCCCGGAAGAGCTGGAGGGTTGTGCCCAAACGGCAAGAGCCAAAATGGGCTTGGAGCCCATGCCCAGTGAGCTATCTTTGTGAGATTAAAACTATGGCTCGATGCTTATTCTCCTAAGTTGTTAAAGGAAAAAAACTGAGACACAAAGAGGAGAAAAGGAGAGAAAAAGGAGAAGGTGAACCAAGAGGAGAAACTTGATGATCTAGGAGAGGAAGCTTTGGGTAAGTGAGTAGTTCTAGTTCTTTGGTGATTTTAGAAGGATTAGAACTAATATTGATAAGCTTTGTGGTGACTATAGTTGGAAAACAGTTTAAGAGGAGGAAAAAGAGCCCTTGGAAGATTGATTGATTTCGGAGAGAAATCAAGGAAAAATGTAGAATCTCTTCCATAAATCTCTTTTTTATGTCATCAGGTTGATGGTGATGAAGTTTCGGAGCAAATGGAGGCGATTTGGAGGAGAAATCAACATGGAACTCCACAGCCATGCTCTGGCCCGCCTGGTCTAGGTGAGCTTGTCCAAGCCAGATAGGCGGTTGGACGTTTCCAGAGGCTGGCTCGGACAAGCTGGAGTAGGCACCTCGGACGAGCCAGAGGTGAAAAAGGCTAGAAGGTCGGTTGGAGGCACGGACGAGCTGGGAATGGTTTGGCTGTGAACATGCACTGGACCGGACGAGCCAGACCTGGCCCAGGCGATCTAAAGCTGAAATATGATCTTGAATTCTGGTTCTAATGAGTGTGTTGTGCATTTCTGTAGGAATCAGAATTTCGAGATTCGGCTTGGATCATCCGTTATACGATTTTCGAGGTGAGTGCGGGACCGTGGTTAGCAGGAAGCCCGGTTCAACCTATGATTGTAGTTGATATGCTTTGTATATGTGTGTGAATGTGTCATGTAGATACATTGTTGATTATGTTGTTTTATTGCTTTGATATTGTGGCCGAAGTTGGATATCGATTACGGGTGTTGTGTCATAGTGCACTATGTGTTTGTGATGTGTTTGAGATTTGGTGATCATCTCTATGTTCTATGTGTTAGTTATATTGTGTTATTGCATGTGTTTGTGCATTGCATATCAGGTGTTACCCGAAGTTGACCGGATCCTGTAACGAACTGGTAGATATGAGAATCGCCTAACTCAGTATTGTGATATACTGACCGCTCTCTTTAGATGCAGGTAAAGAGAGGAGGATGCATGAAGCTCGTGGACCCAGAGACTGAGATTAGAAAGATGACATATGGGATACGAGGTTGTAGTAGAGTCAGGATATGTAGTCTTTTGTAGTACATACTTTATGTTGTTGAATTATATTGTTATGTTTATGTTTCTCTGTGGTAGTTGGTTGTATTAAAAATTTTGAAAACTCTCTGTGGTATGTGATAAGTTGTATATATATGTAGTTACTTATATACGTAAGAAATGTTTTAAAAAAAATTGTATTGAGTTATGACTAATAATATTTCAAAAATTTGTGTGATTGTGTCAGTAATAATACTATCAACAAAATTCATTTACTAACTTTTTGAATCATAATTAATTTATTATTTGAATAATTAAAATGAAAATTCAAAATATTAATAACTAAATTTATTTAATTATTAATAAAAATATAATGTATCAAATTAACAAGGCAAAATATCAAATCTTTAATATGAGATTTTGCTTTGGATTATGAATGTTCTAAATTCTAAGCCTTGTAGAAAACAATTTGGTGCTCTATTACCATAAGTCCAAAAAAAATTACTATCCTATTTTTGGTTAATGTATTTGGTGTCCTAAGCTTTTGCTTGGCCCAATAAGAAATAGGGTCAATTCAGATGAAATGATCAAATGACAACTAAAACATAGCCTAATTAAATATTGACGACGGATAATTCATCTGTTCTTTTTTACATATTTATAATTCAAATTTTTCTTGTTTTAATGAGAAGAAAAAACTCACATCCTCGACTTCTTCGTCTTTTGAGAATAGTGTGCAAATGAAAAAGTAAAAATTAGTTCATGGAAGAGAAGTGAAACGAGAAGCGGAACAACTTGGCCTGGGCGTTCGGGTTTTACGGGTTAATCGGGTCGGGGTATTCGGATTTTCGGGTTAATTGATTTTTGAAATTGTCACCAAAGTAAACTGAATAAAAATTTCGGTTTATTCAGTTCTGGTTACGGTTTAATCGGATCGGTTTTGGGATAAAAATGTTGTTCCGAATAAGAACCAAATCTCGTTATATATTATTATTGTCGTTTCATAGAGTGAATATTACGATAGTCTAGTGGTCAAATAGCTTTGGATTGACTTGTGCCAACCCGTGTTCGAAGTAGATGGGTTTTTATAATTTATTTACATAATAAGGGGTATAATCGTAATTTTGCTTAAACGATTAGGGGTAAAATTGTAACTTACATTGGGTAATCTTCTTCTACCTCAAACCCTAATTTTGGCCGACTGGTAGCCTCTTTTATCATCTTCAAATTGTCAATTCCTACTATTTGTTTTCACAAATTTCAACCATAATAACATGAATCTACTAGTTTTTCTTAATCTAAAGAGACAATCATTCAAAATAAACTCATATTGAGGAGATGAAATTTAGGTAGAATTTATTCAGAAAATTACCGTTGTTTGTTCGGATTTCGCTAACCGAACCGAATCAAACCCGAAACCGAATTGCAAAAAATAAAGTACCGATCGGTTTGTAGATCTGAAATTATCTCGTATCGGTTTTGATTATTTCGGTTCGGTTTTCGGAAAACTGAACTAACCGAACCGAAGGCCCACGGCTAGGAACAACATATCAAAAGAGTTAATATGTGTTTGTTGATTTTAATTTTATCAATGGTGATGATAAAATATGTGTGATTTTTTACTTTTATGGCTTAACTAATGAAAAAGCGACTTGTGTTTTTTTATGTGTGTTTAGAAGTTGAAAATTTTAGTTATTTATTTTCAGTTAGTATATATCAATTATCTAAATGATATTATCAAACAAATAAAAATAAAGTAAATATTATAATAAAACTGATGTTACCAAAAATTATTAGATGCATCATGAAACAACACAATCCGGTTCTCTAAACTCTAAACCGTTAATTTTTTTAAAAAAAATTCAATTAGTCGATAATCACATACTTATTGATTCTCAATTACAGAATTTCATTTTAACTCATTTGATTTAACTAATTCCAAATTAAATTATTCAATTTCTTATAAACTCAAATGTATAATTATTAACTCTAAATAACTATACCTAAAATTCATTATTCTCATATACTCGAATATCTCAATGTAATTCTCATATTTATTTAGATTCTTTTAAGTTTTAAATAAAAGACAACATACTCAAAATACCCAACGAACACTGGAATGTCATTCCTCGGAGCTGCAATCTCACGAGTTTTAAAATCACTTCTTTTTTTACATGCGGATATGAAGTGGAACAATCATTATTTGATAAATAATAAGTGGATTATCATTCCTTCTGCTAAGTTATTGTAGACAAAGATTTTGTCAATTATTCAATTTTAATTAACCAGTTTTATATTTCAAATTGCTCAATTCTCTTATCTCAATTTCAGTTCTCAGTATCATGTGTTACTTGGTTTTTACTTCTTACGCTTGAGTAACACATTTTATTTAATACAAGATGGAACTCGTTATGTCTATTTTATATTTAGTCAGACGGTTTTTACTCGTTATACCTATTGACTAAAATTCAATTTCAAATTACTCAAACTTAAGGCAATTACTAAATTTTTCTCAATTATTCATTTTTAACTCAATTTACTCAATCATGGGTTTATCAAGTTGAAAAATCACAGAAGACTCAAACTCAATCACACAATCAACCTAGTCAATTATAATCAAGTAAATAACTAGTCGTGTCAAAATAACAAACTCATGTCAGAGTACGGTGGAGGTACGGCAATATACGGATTTCACTCGATTGTCATCCAAATATCCTGATGGATTGCACATGGACGGTCGTTTGGATCGTGCGTACGCGTGCTGTTGTCTGTCGCACGCACGCAAACTGGTCGTCATACGGTCAACGTTCGTTAATCGAATGATGAACGGACGATACACTGCAATCATATCGGCAATCATCAACCAAAAATAAACTTTATCAACTATCACTCAAAATCTCTCGAATGAAAAACAATATTCATTGAATATCTTTACCTTAATACCTTAAAAATGTCGGGACAAAACGATATATCCAACGATGATCGACGATATCCGATGATATACAGCGCTGTCTCGATGATGATCGATAGATATTTGATGGGTGCTTGATTGTCACTCGAAAACTGCACAGCACAATAACAATCATTTACCGAATCATCACCAAACCAACATATCTTCGACATTACTTATCAGTTGAGGATCCTTACCTCATAATTAACGGGAAAAACCGATGATATTTGATGAAAAACATGTGATATTCAACAACCACCGTCAATGCTATAGAAATCATCAGACCATCATCCGCTGGTAGAGAGCTTCGTCAAATATCCGATGATTAAATGAAAGTATAGTCAAATACATACCTCTAATTTGACATGACAAGTCGATGTATTCTTGTGGAAACAACGATGGCGACACGATAAACGGTGATATTTGATGAGGTGGCTGCAGCGTAAGATGGGCGTTTGGTGTTTCTCCATAGAGGTCGACTATCTTGAGTTTTGTTCGAAAGATTAGGGCACCACTAGAATGCAACTAGGCTTTTTAGGTCCAAAAACATTTCCACCGAAATAGCATACATACAAGTCGCCAAATATTTGACGATATACGACCTCAATTCTCTAACAATCGACCCAGCGCACAGCCATTCTTGATAAAGCCCGTCCATCATCAAATTTTCTCAGTTCACTTGGTCATCATAAATCCTTGTTTCAAATTAAAGACAATTATTTGGTTGACTCATAATGCTCGGCAAATCCAATCACATCTCAGTTATCATCCAACGTTCAACCCATACTCGGTCATCACTCGACGATGGATCGATCGATGTTCGATCATCATACAATATCGGTCGATAATCCTTCAATAATGATCGTTCCACCTTCAACCATTCTCGGTCATTCTCAAAAATTACTCGGATATCTTTTGACAACAATACTTGGTTCACAAATAACTTGGTTCTTGCTCAGTTCTCTTGATAAAGTTTGGTTTATTCGATTTAATATCACAATTAACCGACCTGGCCAGGATCGATCAATCATTTCATTAAATGGACTAGCCACTGCATACCTCTAACATGCCTCATGATCATACACCGGATCATGGATGTTACACATTAATTATCTAAATAATATAAATTTAAATTTTACATTATTTTCTTTAAGTGATGCAATCTAATATAAATTTAATCATAACTAGTTAATTATAACATCATTTAACATAACTGATGTTAAATTATATATTTGTTTTGTTTATAAATAAGTAATATAAAATAACATCACTTTATTTTGTGATACAATTTAATTGATACAACTGACTTTTTTCAAGTGTTTCTGGCAATTGTTATTGATTTACTTTTGGGTCATTATATGCGGTCCGTTTTTCAGTACGATTAGGTTAACCTGCCACCGCTAAACTTAAACAAGGATATTTTAGTCATACTCACTATTGGATAGTTTA
>KE159061.1:0-17509 GCA_000411055.1 Leavenworthia alabamica | reverse complement strand
ACTTAACAAGGGTATTTTAGTCATACTCACTATTGGCTAATTATTTTCTAAAATACCCTTGTTTAAGTTTAGCGGGGACAGGTTAACCTAATCGTACTGAATAAATAGCCGTTCTTTCTCTCTTTGTTTTATGCGATATTATCTCTCCGCTACCAAAGACTGCAATTTGTTCAATCAACCGTTCGTGATATACCACACCGCCGTCGTCCCCTCTCTATATCTTCCAATGTTATCCTCGTTGCGAATCTATCCGGTAAACTATATTTTTAGTATCTTTAAAAATGTTTATAAAATATTTTATGTAGTTACAATTCTAAGGTTTCTGTTTGAAAGTAGTCTTTCTTTTCATTTTTTTTTCTTTTTTTCTTTAAACTATTATTTTTTTCTTTTTTTTTTGGGGTAAAATTCTATGAACTAATATGTGTAAAACTCTCAACACTAAACTATATTATATGTCAGCACCAACTAAGAACATCTCCTGTCTTATACACCATTATAGTGTTGAGACTACACTATTATAATATAATATAATACTAAATTTTATATTCTCCAACCAAAAAAAACTAAAAAACATTATATTATTTTATTATTATTAAAATAAATATTATACATTAAAAAGTCTCATTTTACTACCAATTAATTTATTTTTAAATTTATCATTTATTGATAAAATAAAATAAGTAAGTGGTTTTTGGTGTTATGAATAGACATGTTACGGATCCGGATATCCGAATTTTTTGGAGGATCCAGATCTCTAAAAATTTTAAAACGAAATTTGAATCCAGATCTGGATATCTGTTTATTTCTTTTTTTTTAAGACGTATCCGGATATCATATTGTGAATAATGTAACTATAAACATTATATCATATTTACATTTATTATATTATATTATATCATATTTATATTTATATACATCAGATGATTTTAAACAAAGAACAAAGTGTAATATATATATATATATATATATATATATAGTCTATAAATATATAGTCTATAAAAACAACTTTTTAAAAAGCCTTTTCAAACAAAGTTTTATTAATTGACTCTACATAATCTCTATATCCACCAATTTAGATATTTTATTTTTAGTTATTAAAATAGATTTAGAGGATCAACAATAAAAACAATATATTTTCTTATTCACAATTAGATAAGTACAAAAATATAGGAAACATGAATGACACGTATAGTCTTTATTGACTTATTATCCAGATCTAGACTAAAAATGGATATATGAGATAATATTTTGACCGATTTAAATAATAATTTTTTTTCTAAATTAGATAAAATTTTTAGATTTACTTCCAACTAAAGAATTTTAGATATTTAGTTCAGATATTAGATCTGCTCTATTTAAAAGTATTAGGATTTGAATATCTATTTTTATTTGATATTCAAATATTAAAAAAAATTCAGATCATGATACAGTTTGTGTTTAGACTGATCTGAAATGTTACATCCATAAAACATACTCACACATTTTTCATATTGTGTGTAAAGTATAAATGTTGCTATTTAATTATTAATTAATATAACTGAATTAATAAATGTGTTTATATTAATTAAATAGCAAACTTTATACTTTACACACAATTTAAATCCACAAATTTATATAGTAAATACTTGTCAGTTAATGGCACATTCACAATTAGAATATAAGAAGCTTTGTCTACCACTACCAAAAAAAAAAACTGAATTAAAAAATTGAAAATAATATACCAACTAACAGAAATTGAATTAAAAAATTGAAAATAATCTAATCAGTAAGTCAATGAAAAAAGTCAGACTAACCAACAGTCAAGATTGTAAGATCATATTTACTTACAATGGACCCGCACCGTAGAGAAATATAACTGTATCCGTAGAATCCTACCTATATATTCTCCAGCTGACTGATCATAATTTGCTCATAAGCAAATTTCAGAAAATAAAAAACACAACAGAATCCTCTCTTGCGGCTAGGGTTTTTGTGTTTTGTTTCAACGATTACACTCTAAGGTTTTATACAAAATTCTTCTGTTTGATTTTTACGTATTTATGTTTTATAGTTCTTTAGATTGAGTATCTCTTTGAATGTGAGTTCTTAATTCTCTGGATTTGTTCCTTTTTTGTTTGAGTTCTGTGTGTTTTTACTTTTTTATTTTCCCCCAAAAATCCAAGTTTTTAGATACAAAAGTGTTATTTATTTACTAACCCACGAAAAAATCTTTTGTTTTTCTGGTTTCAAAGCTTTAAGCTTTCGTAAGCCACCATGCAAAGTGTTCTGGGTTTGTTCACATGTTTGTTTACCCTTGCATGCTGACAAAAAAATATTGGGTCTTTTGGGTCTTAGTCAAAGGTTTGACTTCTCTCTCGTGTTTTATGTATGAAAGTTTGTAACTTTGCATTTTTTTGGTTTGGATTTTTGTTTAGTTATCATATGGATTGTGTATTTATGATATATATATAGATATTGAATGCTTAAGCCTAATTATTTGTGTGTGGTTTGGTTATGCAGGACATGGATTCAAGTAATGGTAACGGCGCTGATTCATTACCTCCTCCTCCACAAGTTATACCACCTAACGTAGAGCCTGTTCGTGTTAAAGCTCAACCTGCTGAGAAGAAGATTTTGCGAGTTCCTATGGCTCGCCGAGGGTTCGGAACAAGGGGTCAGAAGATTCCTTTGTTGACAAACCATTTCAAAGTTGATGTGGCCAACCTTCAGGGCAATTTCTACCACTACAGTGTAAGTCTTTTTTGTTTTGTGTTATTTTCGATATTTAGGGGGAGGTATTGAACTTGTGATTTGGAGAGATTTGATTTAAAATACCAAATCATGTGTTATTGAAACATGAATTTTAAAATAGTTATTGAAATTCAGTGTTATTGAAACATAGATTTTTAAAAGTACCATGAAATCTACTGTTATTGAAAACAGTATAAGGATTTGATTTAAAGATTTCAGCTGACATTTCAGAAGATTTTTTAATTAAAAATACAAAAACCAAAATCATGTTTTTAGGTGAGATTTCAGAGAATTTTTTAACAGAATTTCAAATTCACTCAAATTTAACCAAATCCTCTCAAATCCTATTATAAATCAGATCTCTTCAAATACTTATTTCAATACCTCACCCTTGATGATTTCAGATATTATGTGAATATTTGTTGTTTTTGTATAGGTGGCTCTGTTCTATGATGATGGTCGTCCTGTTGAAACTAAGGGTATTGGACGAAAAATCCTTGACAAGGTTTATGAGACTTACCAGATGGATCTCAATGGTAAACAGCTTGCTTACGATGGTGAGAAGACGCTGTTTACATTTGGAGCTCTTCCCAATAACAAGATGGAATTTTTTGTGGTGCTAGAGGAAATGTCTGTGGCCAGGTAAAGTATCATCTAAATGGATTCATTACATTGGTTGTTTCTTTAGTTTTGGTTCTTATTGAGGACTTTATGTGCAGGACTAATGTCAATGGAAGTCCTAGTGACGATGGCGATAGGAAAAGACTGCGAAGGCCTAACCGGTCTAAAAGCTTTAAAGTTGAGATCAGCTATGCAGCCAAAATTCCTCTACAAGCTCTAGCTAATGCTATGCGTGGACAGGAATCTGAGAACTCTCAAGAAGCCATTAGGGTTCTTGATATTATCCTTCGTCAACATGCAGCTAGACAGTAAGAGACTAATGTATAGATTATGTTTCCTTATCTCAAAAGTATCTTTTGTTTTTCTAATGACTTTGAAAAAAATCTGCAGAGGATGTCTTCTTGTGCGACAATCGTTTTTTCACAACGATCCAAGTAACTGTGAACCAGTTGGTGGTAACATCCTTGGTTGCAGAGGGTTCCATTCTAGCTTCAGAACAACTCAGGGTGGCATGTCACTTAACATGGGTATATCATTTCACTTATACTTTTCTTTATTTTGTATCTTGATCAAGCGTCTAATGATTTGTTTTGTTCTTATCTCAGATGTTACAACCACTATGATAATCAAGCCTGGTCCTGTGATTGATTTCCTTATTGCTAACCAAAACGTGAGGGATCCATATTCGATTGACTGGGCTAAGGTGATCTACTTGTTCTGATATCTGACCTGTTTCTTAGCTCAAACCGTATTAACATGATGTTTTCAACAGGCAAAAAGAACCCTCAAAAACTTGAGGATAAAAGCCCTCCCCTCCAATCTGGAGTACAAGATCACTGGATTGAGTGAAAAGCCTTGCAAGGAACAGAAGTAAGATACTATTCAATTAATTTGACTTTGTAATTAGATTCTGATTTCATTTGCTGACATTGTTATCTCATTTTGAATATAATAGTTCTCTGAAGTTTGCTTGTTACATTGTCTAGGTTTGAATTGAAGACTAAAAACATTAATGAAAATGGAGAGGCGGAGATTGTTGAAGTGACTGTGTCTGACTACTTCCGTAATACAAAGCACATAGATTTGAGTTACTCTGCTGATCTTCCGTGTATCAATGTCGGGAAGCCAAAGCGACCCACTTACATTCCTCTCGAGGTTCGTGTCTTTTAATCATCAATATTCTCATGGTATTAATTTGTTTTTTGATATTCAAGCTAATTCTTGTAATTTTTGCAGCTGTGCATCTTGATTCCCCTTCAGAGGTACACAAAGGCGCTGAACACTTTTCAAAGATCTGCCCTTGTTGAAAAATCGAGGCAGAAACCTCAAGATAGGATGAAAGTTCTGTCCAAAGTAAAGTATTTTGACTACTTATAACTGTTTTGATTTGTCAGAAATTTTTGATATAACTTTGGTTTCATGTTACAGGCTCTTCAAGTTAGCAACTATGATGCTGAACCTCTCCTGCGTTCCTGTGGTATTTCGATAAGCTCAAACTTTACTCAAGTGGAGGGTCGTGTTCTGCCAGCTCCCAAGGTATGGTGCAATGACTTATATTTTTTACATGATAAATATTCTTAAAGCTTTTGCTTACAGTTAAGGTTCTCTTGATTTCTTTTACTCACAGCTGAGAATGGGAGGTGGATCTGAATTGTTTCCAAGAAACGGTCGTTGGAACTTCAACAACAAGGTACTGTTTCTCTCTGCCTTTCTCTATATTATTTTACCTGTTTAGATAGTTTGATTCTCTTTGTTGTGCAGCAATTTGTTAATCCCATCAAGATTAAAAACTGGATCGTTGTAAACTTCTCTGCTCGCTGTAATGTACGTAAACTTGTCGATGACCTGATGAAAGTTGGTTATTCAAAAGGAATTGTAAGTAGGATGTTTCTTCTTCTTTATTATTTTGTGATTATCAACATTGTAGATGCTAAAATGCTTCTTTCTCTATGTTGTCACAGCAATTTAATCCTCCTACTCGATTATTTGAGGAGGCTAACCAATTTCGACGTGCCCCACCTCTTATTCGTGCTGAAAAGATGTTTGAGGACATCGAGGCTAATTCAAAGCGTCCACAGTTCATACTATGTTTGCTCCCTGAGAAGAAGAACTGTGAGATCTATGGTTGGACATCTTTCAACTCTACTCCTTAAACATGTTTGTGTATGTAATAACATCTTCCTTTGATATTAACTCTGAATGATTTTACTTATTAGGCCCATGGAAGAAGAAAAACTTGACTCATTACGGCGTTGTCACTCAATGCCTGGCTCCAACGCGCCAGCCTAATGATCAGTATCTTACAAACTGTCTTCTGAAGATCAATGCAAAGGTGATCTGTGTCTTTTTTTTTTTGAAATTCTATTTTGCCAATAGTTTATTTGGTTCTTGTGTACAATCTCTGATCTATATAATTACACAGCTTGGAGGCCTGAACTCAGTGTTATCCGTAGAGCGTACACCAGCCTTCACAGTCATTTCCAAGGTTCCAACCATAGTCCTTGGTATGGATGTGTCTCATGGATCTCCTGGACAGTCTGATGTCCCATCCATTGCTGCTGTAATATATCACTCCTTAAACTCTTTTTATATGCTGTTTGCGTTTTACATTGACCTTTTAATTTGGTTACTGATATTAGTTTGTTTGTTTTCGTTATGGTTACTTAGGTGGTGAGTTCAAGGGAGTGGCCTCTAATCTCTAAATACAGAGCATCTGTTAGAACACAACCTCCTAAATCTGAGATGATTGAGTCCCTCTTCCAGAAAAATGGAGAGTATGACAATGGCATTATCAGGTTTGTGCTTTTTACTAATTCTGTGTAGGTTTAGTTATGAAGTTTGGTTTCAAGTACTTATGTAGCTTTACTTGATTCCCAGGGAGTGTCTGTATGATTTCTACGTTAGCTCGAATCAGAGAAAGCCAGAGCATATCATAATTTTTAGGTAAATTACTTTGTCAGATTTGAATCTTCTTTGTTTTGTCTCATATCTTTTGTTTGAATGGCTTCTAGGGATGGTGTTAGTGAATCTCAATTCAGTCAGGTTCTGAATATCGAACTCGATCAGATCATCGAGGTAATTGAAACATTCATAGATATAAACACAGTTTCGTAGTGGTTATATTTTGTTTTCTTACTATCATTCACATCTTCTAGGCATGCAAGCATATGGATGCAACTTGGAACCCTAAATTCCTCTTAGTAGTTGCTCAAAAGAATCACCACACCAAATTCTTCCAGACTGGATCTCCTGAAAATGTTCCTCCAGGTGATTTTGATCAGTTTAATCTTTTCATTATAACATTTTTAATGACACAGACATGAGATCTCATGGTGATGTTTTGTAGGAACAATCATTGATAACAAAATATGTCATCCCAAAAACAATGATTTCTATCTCTGTGCTCATGCTGGAATGATAGTAAGTATCATCATCATCATCATCATCATCATCATCTCAGTTCTTTAATCATCATTTTTTCAATTGTTACTAATGTTTCATTGTTCAATTAGGGAACTACTCGTCCTACACATTACCATGTTCTGTATGATGAAATCAAATTTTCACCTGATGAACTTCAAGAACTTGTTCACTCTCTCTCCTATGTGTAAGTTGTTTGTCTCAATCTTCATTTGCTTCTTGTCTTCTGACCATTGAAATGATTTGGTTTGTTTTGTTTTGTCACATTCCAGGTACCAAAGAAGCACAACTGCTATCTCTGTTGGTAAGTACCATAAAGGCATAACTTGTTTATCTACTTGAAGTCTTTATTAGTAACTGACATGTGAAACCTTGTGTAGTTGCACCGATCTGCTATGCTCACTTGGCTGCTGCTCAGCTTGGGACGTTCGTGAAGTATGAGGATCAGTCTGAGACAACATCAAGTCATGGTGGTGTTACAGCTCCAGGACCAATTGCTGTTAACCAACTTCCTGAACTCAAAGACGAGGTTGCCAACTCTATGTTCTTCTGTTAGATGAGCAGTCTCAACTTGGTTTAGTAAATTGAGTTGTTAAATCGGTTATATGACTCTTTTGTCTTTTGGACCACATGGTATTTTTATCGGTTAAGGCATCAAACATTTAATGTTTAGTATGTTTTATTTTTAAATGACTATTATCGTCAGTTTTGTTTGTTTTTTGGGGTTTAATTATGGTTATTTTACCCCTTATGGGTTCACTGGTTTAAATATGGTTGTTGAAGTATGGGTACGACTGGTTTAACAATTAAAACTTGAGCGTTTGTGGAAAATTTGTGACTGATTGATTATCGGATGAAATAACGGTTAAACTAAAAATCATTAAAAATATATAATATATAATACTAATAAGTTACAATTTAAGTTTTTATTAGGAAACTATTTTTATAATTTGATTTTTAATTTTTTATACTAGTTTAGTAGTTATTTAATGAAAAATATGTAATTAATTTATTTGATATTTTAAATATTGTATTTTACTACTTAATTTTTATATTTGTTGAGTAATTTCTGAATATATATATCATTTATTTTTTAAAAATATTTTGTTTTTATAGTTACAGTAAAACCTTTTTAAATTAATACTCGATAAATTAATAAACACTATAAATTAATAAAATTTTCCGTCCCGACTCGGATCAATGTAAAAATTAGCAAAATTCGATAAGATAATAAGATAATCATTTTTAGAAACTTGCATGTAAAAATATAGTCCCAATTATATCATAAATTAATAATTATAAATTTTTTACATATATAACTATAAAATATATAATTAAGTCAATTTAATAAAATATGATTTTAGTGTTGTTTGTCTTTTTTTGAACTTTGAATCTCGTTGGAACTCATCCCTAATTTTTTTATTGCATCAAACACTTCTAGTGTTGTTTTCTTGATCTGCATCTAAAAATTGTATAGAGTTCTAGACGCTATAACTGTTTCCATACGCGTAACTAGTTTGAAAGATGTCATAATATCGTCTTCAATTTCTTTATCATCATTAAAGACATAAACCATAATTTTTTTTAAAACTCTGAAATTCTGAACATGAATTATTTTCACCCGAATAGTTGAGTAGACTATTAATATCTATTTTATTCCGATAACTAAGATGATCACAATTTCAAGTTCATGAATGTTGTTTTCATAAGTTGAATATTTTTCTAAAATCTTTGAGGCACAATTATCTGATCTAAAAAAATTTATTATTATGACTTGATAAACATTAACCGTCTAATAGAAACTGTAAAATTGATGACATTCAAAAAATTCATATATGAATTTTAAAGAAATTTTTTTGTTTACATTTAAAGAATTTTTAAAAATATTATAGATCAAAAGATACTTTTATAAATTAATAAATATTAATTTATTACTATAAATTAATATCACTATAAATTAATAAAATATCAAAATCCCAACATTATTAATTTATAGAGGTTTTACTGTATTATGATGCTATTTTATTTTATGATTTAAATTTAGTTATGATTATTATAATGAAATGAATATTTTCTTTTATTTATGTTTTAGTCATTTTAAAAAATGTAGTTGAATTTATAAATATTTTGAAATAAGTTAATTAATTTTTTATTTTTTAGAGAATATAATTATATAAAAAGTTAAAAAAAAATTTACCGCCCGCAGCCGCAAACGTTTGTGGAAAGGATTTTTAAAATTTAACTGTTTTAAACGGTTTAAAACGGTATAAAATGATTTCTATAATATTTACAAAATGCTGCTAACCGCAATCATTCACAAATGCAGCATTTGCGAATGACAGGGAGAACCAATCAAGCCCTAAATTTATCGTTGGTTATTAAGTCTTGGAAGTTATCCTTTTGTTTAAATTGCGGTCTTATATAACAACCCAATCAATTGACATAACCAAGTAAAACCAAACCAGACAATAATTTAAAGACTTGTAAACTTGGGAAATTATCCTATTGTTTTAGGCTTTTCACTAGACCTGGATGTTCTGGTGTTTAGTTATTCAATTATATGCATATAAGAGATGTTATTAAGTTATATGCATATAAGAGATATTCAGGTATTTTAAGAATTTAGTTTGGGTTTGTTTCGGTATTTTTTCGGTTTGGTTCGGTTTCAAGTATTTGTTGGAGATGCGCAAATATTTTGAGTACTTGTTCAGACAGTTCGGTTTATATATATTGTATATGTAAATAACCAAAAGAACCAAAAATATCCGAAAATATTTGAAAGAAACAAAATATCTAAAATTAAGTATTATAAATTTGTAATCAAAGTAATCAAAAGAATTAAATTATCTGGAAAAAAAAATACATATCACAAAAATACTTAAATATAACCAAAGTATCTGAAAATAGCCAAAATATCTGAGAGTAATTGAATTTAATTAGGTTATACCAAATATAAATATAGTAAATATTTATATATAACTATATTTTTGGATATTCGGTTTTTTGGTTCGGTTTGAATTCAGTTATTCGGTTCTAGGTTATTAGAAACTACTCGAATATTTTACAAAAATCAAATATGGTTCGGTTCGGTTCTGAATAAAAACCAAAAAACCGAACAGAATGCCCATACCTAGTTTTCACCGGTATATACAATCAAACAAGCGACATATTATATATAAGTCAAAGTTAAGAGTTTTGATGTTATAATGAACATTTTTGAATGAACATTTTTGTTTTAATAGTTCTTACATTTATATCAAAATTAACAAAAAAGACTCAAAAGTTTAGAGGTTTTATAGGCCAAATTGAATAGTTCAAAGTTTAGTATTTTAACTAAATAGTTCTTCATAAAACCCAAAGAAACCACATAACCAAGTAAAAAAAGCTTAAGACTTGTCTAAAAAGTTTGGGAAGTGACCCTTTTGAACCCAAATTAACAAAGAGACAACATATTCTATAGTCAAAGTAACAAAGCCTTGAAAGCAAAAAATGAGAATTATGGGGTGAAAGAGTTTGAGGGAATGAGAGGAGTAGTGGCGACTAAAAATAGGTTAAAACTGAGTAAAAACCGTCGTGGAGGAGTGTTTCTGTGATTTTATCACTTTTGTGTCATGGCGGAATTGTACACTCTGGAAGTGGACCGTACGATCTCAAATGAAATCCGTATATAGTGATGGCAACCTGGATCATACAGTCTGGAAGAAGACAGTACGATCCCAAACAGTGGCGGACCCATGTTGAGGTTAGGTGGGCCACGTGCCCCACACTAAATTTTTTTTTTCTTAAGTAATATCTTTTTAATATAAATTAAACATAACAATAAAAATGTTTCATGTGTGCCCCACATACAATTTTGGTATGCGTCCGCCACTGATCCCAAATGAATCCACAAATAGTGATGGTAACTTGGATCGTTTCGGTGAAGAGGACAGTCCTTGTCTGCCCAAATGATCTTGAATAAGTGATTCAATTTCTTCTTAAATCAAACCGGGTCTGGTTCAAGATGGTTTCGATTTGGAACTGGTTAAGTGAAGAAAGATCAACGGCTCTGATTCACAATAGAGTCTTGACACTTCAGTGAGCTGAGTATAAAACTCACTTCTTTGTCATCTTCACTGGTACAGTTTGTTGAGAATTTGTTAGAGAGATTAAAATATCTTGTTTGAGAAAAACTCCATTGTTGTACAAGCTCTGTTCTTGAGCTGAGATTCTTTTTTTAGTGAATTGGTGGATTTATCTGGCCCCAGAAGTAGGCATAGTCACATCGACTTGTCGAACTGGGTAAACAAACTCTTGTGTCATTCTCTTCTTCATACTTTGATTGTTTCATTCGACATTCTTCTTCGAGAAATTGAGTATTAGAAACACGGAGTAGTTGTATCTTGAGATCAATTTCGTAACAAACACATCCGGTATTTTTGGTTAAATTGCCCATATGCTCTCTAAGTTACTAAATTGATCAATATACTCTTTCTAATCAATTTGCCCTTCTTTTACAATTTCTTTTGAAAAGATGAATACATTTAGTTGTACCATATATAATATTAGTTGTACCATAAAATGGAGTTTTGAAATCCCGACATGTGAAAGCGCATAAAGCTAAAACTATCTTAACTATCGTGATTTTGTTGGAATTACGAACAATAACAAATATATAACCTGATTTATCACGTATTTTTTATATTAAAAATAAAAATAAATAGAAGGGGCATTAACAATTTAGAGCATATAAGCTTTCTAACATGCGTGATCCGGTTTACGGTCACAAAATCGATTTATGATTATAATTTATCTAATTTGGTTTAATGAAATGATTTATCGATCCTGATTATGTCGGTTTATTGTGATATTAAACTGAATAAATCAAACCGTAATATCTGGACCGACCAAAGAACTGAAATTTGATGAGAATGAATTTTGGCAATTTCCGAGATGTCGAGATTAATGAGTTATACGGAGTTGAAATTTGTTGCTGTGAAGAGAAGTTTATTGGGTTTGGGCCAAATCCTACAAATATATCCCTTTTAATGGTATGGATCAATGATTTAATAGGGAATTGGGCATATAAACCCAAAAAGATTAATTAAATAATTAAAAGAAGTTAGGTTTAGAAAATTCTATAGAATTTTAATTATTAAGTGATATAAAGATTTAGGTTTTAAAAAACCAAAATGATTAATAAAATAATTAAAAAAAGTTGTGTTTGGAAAATCTTAAACCTTTTAATTATTTAAGTTATCAATTAAAATTAGACCTAAAAGTCCAAAAAGGATTTTAAATGATCACATAAGTTGGGTTTTAACATACATGGTTTTAATTTTGACTTAAGGATTTTTGGCCTAAAACCCAGATAATTGTTTAAGTGATTAGAATTATCACTTAACAATTCAGAAAAAACAAAACTGTAAACCTAGGGCTACAGAAATCGCAGAAAGAGAGANACTGCCTCCACTGCCGATCTCCTTGTTCTTCTCATTCTCTCCATTTAATTAAGTATGGATCCTTGATTAATTGTGATGCTGAATCAATTCAGATCTGTTAGTAAATAGTTTTTTATTTTATTTTCAGATCTAGTTTTGAATATGGGTTTTGTGTAGTTTTCACATTCAAAATCATCCGGCCACCACCAGTGAGAGAGGAACACCGCCGGCGACTTATAACCGGTAAGCTCATCAGTTTTGATTGAGTTTTAGGTTCTGAATTTATAGATCTAAACGGTATTTGGATATATCTGTGATGTGAGTTGAATTTTGAATCAGATCTGTGAATTTTGGATCGCCGGAATCGCCACGCGCCAACGCCGGAGTGCCACACACCGTCACCGATCCCGCGCATCGATATCACGCGCCGCCGTACGTGCTGCCGTGAGCAACCATCAAGGTACTGTTGGGTCAGATCTTCAGTGACTTGTTATCATAGTTATTTGGGTGACTTGTCACTAAAGATATTTAAATTTTAGGAATTTTCTAAAAATTTCTAGAATTCTGAAAAATCGGTTTTGGAACCCTGGAAGAGTTCCTGAGATTTATTTGAGTTAATATTATTAGAAAAATTACTAAGTGTTACCTAAAATATTTTTAGGAACATTTCGATAATTTTACGAATATTTTTAGGAACATTTCGATAATTTTACGAACAGAGATATTTTGGTCATTTTGCAGACCAGAGGCGTTTTGGTCTTTTACACACTTTCAGGGACTAAGATGCATGCATGAAGTGGTTTGATGAGTTTAATTAGTTGGTTGAATTGTATTGATTGTGATATTTTATGGTTGAGTTTTGAGTCTCTGCATGATTGTTTGAGAATTAAATTCGACCGGTGTCGGTTTAAATATTGAGTTAAAATTGAGTAAACTGAGTAATTGAATAAATTTAGTAAACATCAAGAATTAACCATGATTTGAGATTGAGGTTTAGCCAGTGGTTGTAACGAGTAAAAACCGTCTGACTAGGAGAAAACCGGGTGTAACAAGTAAAAATCGGTATCTGAGAAAAATGTGGTAATCAGATATAACGAGTAAAAACCAATTATCACATGATTTGAGAATTGAGAAAAAGGTGATAACCGGGCGTAACGAGTAAAAATCGGTTATCACATGAATTGAGAATTGAGAACACATGGTTAATATAATTTGAGAATTAATTATCCTTGTTTACAAAAACCGAGTAGACAGAAGGATTGCTTACTCAGTATTTATTAAATACTGATAGCGTCATTTCGTGTGCGCAAGTAAAAGAAAAGAAAAGCAAAGAGTTCGAACTCGTGAGATTATAGCTGCGGGAGATGGTATACCAGTATCGGTTTGATGTTGTTTTATTTTGAGTTTGCTAGAGAACATAGAACGAGTCTAGATCTTTAGAATTATTTGAGTTATAAATATTTAGATTAATATATATATATATATATATTTGAGTTATTTGAGAATTAATGGAGTTTATTTAATTATCGATTTAAGAGTTTAATCCGTTTTGAGAACAGATAAGTATGAAATCATCGGTTAATTATGATTTTTTTTAAATTAGCGGTTTAGAGCCTAGAGAACCGGTTTGGGGTGTTTTAATTTGGTATCATAGCGGAATTGTTTCTAGGACACTCTTAAATTTTGTTGTGACTGAGTCGAGTCGGTATACCATCCTCCATCCAAGCGATTCTATTGTAAGTTTTATTTCAGTTAATTTTATTGTTTGAATATTTATTGAGTTGAGTTAAATTCCAGATGGTTAATTCTAGAAGTTCTGATACAGTTATCCGTGGACGTGGTAGTGGACGTGGTCATCGTGGACATGGTCGTGGTAGTGCTATTTCTGAGTCGTCAGAGAGCACTTATGTGGGACAAGGTAGTGTGGATGCTGCTTAGCATGCAGCACTTGCTGAGCATGTGGATGTGGGTGTTGAGGCACCATTATCGGGAGCAGTTCTGGGAGAAGAGCAGCCGCCGTAGACAGCTGTTATGTTGGGCCTATTAGCAACCTTGGTAGAGCGGACTACTGTACCAATATTAGCACTAGTTCCGGTATCTATTCTGGTTGTTCTGGAGCAGGTCTGAATACCAGTGGGGATTCCTCAAGTAATACCAGCAGAGCATACGTACTTGAGCATTCTAGATCATTTACACCGTTTCGGAGTCAAGTTTTTTGCTGGCTGTTCTAAGCCAGAGGAAGCTGAAGAGTGGGTCTTTGCCTAGAGGTGGCAACTGTCTTCTCCTTGATATGTCTTTCATCTCTACTTTCTTGGCGATCCGGCTTTGTAATCCATCAACAAATTGGGCCATGATGAATTCTTCAAAGTCATTGATACCAAGTCTTCTTCTTAAAGAGTCAAACTCATACAAGTACTCTTCCCCCGATTTAGTAGCTTGGGTGAGCTTCTTAAACTTTTTCTGAATATCCCAGTGGTAGTGAGGTGGTACATACCGCCTGCTCAAAACATCCTTCATCTCATCTCATGATCGGATGTGCCCATACCTTAGGCATCTTCTCTCGGCAAGCTCCCTATCTCACCATGTAAGAGCATGGTCGGTGAGTTGGGTTGAAGCAACAGAAACTTTCTTCTCTTCTGAGTAACACTCAAAGATATACTCCATACGTTTCTCCCAATCACGGTAGGCTTCCGGTGCTATCTTTCTAGCAAAGGTAGGGGGGATGAGCTTGACGTTAGATCTTCCGGTTTAGAATGGGTCAGCTTTCCTATGTCTTCCACGGTGAGGTTGGTCCCTTCTACATTCGTCCAGGTGTGGTTCAACCAAGGGACCCTCATCATCCATGTCATAGGCATCTCTTTTTATGTGTATGCCTCTTCTTGGTTGGATAGCTCTGGCCGGTTGGATGGGAGGTTGGTTTGGTCGTTCTATCCTATTGACTCTTTCAACCACTTCTTGGATGTCTTGCCTAATATCTCTTCTCAAGTCTTCTATGATCATAGCACAGGCTTGGAATGGATCAGGTGGTGGTAGTGGGAGTGGTTCTTGGTCGGCTGGATGGCTTTGTTGTACAAGCAGTTGGTCCACGGTACCTTGCAATAATATGGAAACACCAAAAAAAAAATCTTAGAATAAATGGAAATAATAAATAAAAATATGGAAATCTAAAAATATGGAAATATCAAAAATGAAAATTAAAAGAAAAAAAAAGTTTTGGAGAAAT
The DNA here is from genome assembly GCA_000411055.1 of Leavenworthia alabamica. Classification (NCBI taxonomy): domain Eukaryota; kingdom Viridiplantae; phylum Streptophyta; class Magnoliopsida; order Brassicales; family Brassicaceae; genus Leavenworthia; species Leavenworthia alabamica. The sequence continues at coordinate 2,095 of KE159061.1, read as the reverse complement.
ACAACCTAAGGCTTATAGAACCTGGCTCTGATACCAGATCATGTAGGCCGGTAAGGTAGATGCTTGGGTATTGGTGTCGGATGCTCGTGTATCTGTTGAGAATACTCGAATGTAAGTTGGTCGGTGCTGGTTGTGATTGACGGATGCGATACCCAGGTATCGAGTGACGATGCTCGGGTGTTGCTCGATCTGTGGTTAGGGTTTCATGGTAGTTAAATAAAAAATGAATTATTTTGGGTTTTTGGTTGGAATTTTTTTTAGGTATTTTTCTAGGATTTTTACGGAATAAAAATAAAGATGGTTTTGATTCTAAGTTGGCGACAAGCTCTCGTTTTGAATCAAAATAGGGATGGTTTAAACTAAAATAAAGAGTTAAGGGATAAGATGGAGACTAGACAAGCTGGTGACAAGGTCTCTCTTGTGAAGTCAAAACTAGGGTTTGAAGATGGAGAGAATACACGACAAAGAAGTGTGATGAATTTCTTGTACGGTGTAGGGTTTATATTTCTAAGCCTTCTCACACAAAAAAACAAGAAACTAGGGTTTTTTTAGGAGTAGAACTCAGCTAGAAGGTTTGTAAAAACAAAAGGGTTTTGATCTTAAAAGTTGTGTATTTATTCTCAATAAATGAGGTGCATTATATAGCATTCTTCTTGTCCAAAAGAGTTTACAAAGAAATGGAAATACTACTTAAATAAAAATATAAAACCAAGGACTTTGATAAAAGAGTTTTTACCAAAACAAAAATGAAAAAAGTTCTTGATATCTTGGCCAAGATTTAGTATTGATTTCCTGGGCTTTTGGACTTGATTAAATGTTCCTAAATTTTCATAAATATTGGGTTTTAATCTCTTGAACCTACCCAAAAATATCTTGGGTAAATCGGTAAATCTCTTGATTTTGACCAAGAATTTCTAAGGTAAATTTCGGTTAAATCTTGAAAATTTGGACCAACTAGACCATAATATTTAATTGATCACTCAATAAATCTTTTGGTCCAGATCAAAGTTCATAATATTTTAAATAAATAAAATATTGTTTCTGATGCAAAAAATGCAAACAAGAACATACAATTTAAGAGTATGGTCTCATTAAAACTTTTTCCTAGAAAAGCCAATGGGATAAAATTCCTGATAGAGTAAAAGTGTGACATTCCTTAGACTGACTTTAAGGCTTTCAACCAATAGTGATGGTGAAGACCTCTTTGAACGATGATGTCTTCAAGAGAGGCAATGTGAGATCTTCACTTGTCACTTGGCTTGTATGGGTTGGTTTAGGCAGCTGATTGTCCAAGAAGTCTTGAGTAGCTTTGATGAATATTAGTCGAAGGTGTTTATCCTTGTTCTGGTCTTGAGACCATCCTTGAAGGTTGGCATGCTAGTGATGTTGGTCTTGCTTCTGATCGCTGGAGGTTCCTGCTTTGGTACAAGGGCATTAGCCTGGATGGTCTCATCAGGCTTAATGGGAGAGACTTGTAACAATCCAAAACTCATGTTTGGCCTAAATTATTAGACCAAGATCCATTGGAGTAGTTGACCTCCCACTAACCTATTAAGGTCATGAGACTTTTGTTGCTTCTTCACGCCACCACCTTCGGAGCTAACTTGAACGGAGAGAATCAAGCTTCACGAGGTAAGTTGTGATCACCTTCTTCTCTCATAATCTCGTCGATTATGGTGTGACATTGATGATTGATGTTGTAGAACAACCGGAGCGGAGAGATAGGGAGAGATCGGACGATACCTTGTACTGGAAGTAAGTCTTGGAGGAAGAGATCATCAACGGCAATCTCCGTTTTTGTTCGCTGTTTGGTTAGAACTGGTGGTCGGCGGTGATAAAACATGGTTTCCCATCATTGTAGGTAGTTGGTGATACCTTGACGGAAGAAAGAGAGAGGATACACAAAGGATAGAGAAAGTTGGTAGTGATTCCAGGCGGAGTCGCTGGAAATCATGGCTGGCCGGTGCTTCACTCTGATCGTCTTCTCCATTTTGCTTGTGGGAGTAGTTAGGTTTGTTGAGTAAAAACAAACTGTGGGCCCACTATATTTTATTATTATCTTTTATATATATATATATATATATATATATATATA
>KE159060.1:153351-170678 GCA_000411055.1 Leavenworthia alabamica | reverse complement strand
AAAAAAAAAAAAAAAAAAAAAGTTAAAAAAGGTCAATGTAATTAAAGATGATCCCTAGTAGGTGGTTGGCACATTAAAGCTTAAACCTTAATTATTTCGAAAATAATAATAATAAAATCTTATGATACGTGCTTTGTCTCCATAATTTGCTGTCAAAAATTCAAAATTGCTTTCGGAATTTGCGATCGGACAGGTAAAATATTTGAATTTTGTCTTTAACGTTATTAGAGTGTTTTTTTTTGTTATAGTGTAGATTTTCGAGTTCTATGTAGATTATAGATATTTTATGTTGTCTGTCAAATTAAGTTTTCAAAAATGTTCATTACTTTTTCTTTTTTTGTGGTTTACTAATGTTAATTAAAATGTCGTTTTATTAGTTTAAATATTATTCAGATGAAAAAAAAAAAAGACAACTGTTTGGTCCCCGGGTCAAGCCGGAAGACTAGGACGTAGAGTTTCACAGTTTCTTAATAAAAAAAAGTAGTTTTGTTACTTACGAGTCTGTGACACTGACACATCTAAAAAGAATATAAAAAAAAGAGTTTTTAAATTCCCTATAAGAATTCTGAAAAACAAAACACACGAAACAAAAGGCAACACTACAAAGAACAAATACTAATACATTTCTCCCATAAATCCATATTATGGAGAAAGACAAATGCATATTTTCTCACAAAAAAAACTAAAATAATAATATAAATCCTTTTACTGAATCACAACCAATCAAAAGCTTTCTAAAGAGGCTTAGTGGAGTTAGCAGATTTTCTCTTGAGAACAATAACCCAAGTGACAACTTCCAATAACAAAATAATACCTCCTAAGGACACAAGAACAGCAATATAAGCAGTTTTATAAGTGTGGTCTGGTTTCAAGATGCTAAGACCTTTGAAAATATTGATAATTCCAAGGATTAGTATAGAATATCCAACTCCATGATGGTATATATTCCAAACGAATCTAAACTTGTGGTCCTTCTTTGGTCTTAACAGCATTGCAAACATCTTAAAACATGACACAAACACAGCACATACTTCAACAACACAACACAACAAAACAAGTCTTTTTTTTTAGTGTAAAGATTAGTTTACCTGAAGAGTGGCCATAGCGAAGAGAGCAATGCCTATGTTACGGTGAGTGTTGTATTGAATACCTTTAGATTCTGACCCGAGTTTGAGTCCGGTGGCCCATCCAGCAACACCAATGACGTAAGCAGAAAACTGACATGACACGTGGAGGTAAAACCAAGCTGGATCTGCTGATTCAAATATTCTCATGTATCTTGCTATTATTGCTCCTATTGGAAATAGAAGTCCCCAGCTCACTGCGTTCAAGATCCCATGGATCTGCAAATTTATATTCAAATCATTTATTTTTATTTTCGTTGAATTTTAATAAGAAATGATTTGGAAAAAAGAAAATGAAAGATGTAAAAACTTACGTTTCTCTTATGAACTTTTGAGTTGCCTTCGCCGCCGGAAGCTGGGACACCGGAGGTAGCTCCGGTTAGATCAAGCGGTCCCATAGCGTTAAGATTAGGAACGTTAAAATCATGAGGCTGTATCCTTCCATTAGATACACCTGGTCCCACCTGCCAAACCTGATTAACCTTCCCCTTCGCCGCTAAATCCGCCGGAACCTTCACTTTCGCAAAGATCCGTAAAGCCCCACCGTCTTTAACCACCTCTTCCGCCTTAACATCCCAGACTTCAAACGAAAGCTTACCAGGAAGAAGAGAGCTATAGGAGACAATGTTAAGTGTCGTGACGGAAGGAACACCTGTTTTAGGATCCTTAAATGCGACAAGCGCTTGAGATCCGACCATGCCTGTCGATTTAGGGTTAATAGCCCAAGCGATCCAACCACCAGGCTTAGACGGAGGAGCAGAGAAAACAACGGAGAGAGTTGTGTTAGCAGAGTCATAAGAGTAATGGAGAAAGGCTTTAAGGTCAGGGAGGTGAAGGCAGTGAGGGTAAGATTTGTCACCGGCAAATGTCTGTGACGAACAAGAAGATGACTGTGACACAGCCGGTGAGAGTAGCGTAACAAATAATATAAAAGAAAGAGAGATTCGAAAGTAAGAGACCATGATGAATGGTGATAAATGCAATTGAAATGAAGTAACCGTCAAGTATTGGTCTGGATGATAAATAGGCGATTTTTGGTGCTAATTTTAGCCTGTGTCTTAATCTATCATATACACGTGGATTCAGCTAATTAAAGAATTTTTGTTTTTTTTTTGAGGAAAACACAGCACAATGAACTTTTTTTGGTGTCATGATTCTAGAAGAGTCATTGAACAGAACATATAGCTAGATTAAGTAGTTGACAGTTATGTTTGACCTAAGACAATGGATCTCGAGATACTTTTTGCCACCAAAAATTGACTAATTTTGTTAAAGAGAAAATAAGGTATGAATTATTTTAGATATTGATATAGTAAAATCTGTTTTATTTTTTATATTGTTAACAAAATCTGATTCACAAAACACACGTGTTTAGAAACCTGTATCTAAATGTATTTAAACACTTGCAAGTAAGTTTTTAAACTAATTTAGTATTGTTTGAATAAATCTTATTTATCATTTTCTTTTTATTTTCTAAATTTTAAATATATATGTGTGTTTTGATAGGATCAAATCATTAGTTTATAAGATATTCATTGTAATTTGAGTCAATCTAATAATGTAACATTATGGAAAATCACATATGTGGAAGAAAAAATTATTTCCATATACATGACATTTGGTAATAAAAGTGTCATATTATTTTCAATTTTTTATTATTTTTTGTTGTAAAAATTTTTTATATTTAAAATTATTTATTTTAATTTATTATTATCAATTAATATAACTTATTAGACTCTTACACATATATGTTTCATGAATATTTTTAATTAATTTTCATAAATAATTTTTTAATTGACATTTAATTTTTTATCTTTTTATTTATTTTAAGGTTACAAAAAATTATGTATAAAAAGATATTGATAATATAATAAAAATCAATCATTTTGAAAACCTTATATATAGTATTATAATAATAGAGATTAGTAACACTGTTTATAAAAATGCTGATAAAATAAATAATTTTTGATAGTAATATTAATATTTTGAAAAATGATTGAGAACGATGTTAATGTTTCGGAGAAGTATGGAAAAAAAACAAAGAATACTAATAAAAAAGATAAGAGATTGGTGTTTTATTAAATAATCAATAACAAAAATAAAGAAACAGATGAAAAAGATAAATGAAAATCAAGATGAATGGATTATGATTCAACAAGTAGAAACACAAGAAGACCATAGCTATAGGGGATGGAAAAGACAAATGTAGATGAGAAAAACCTCTTATAGACAGGGTAAAATGTACAAAAGAGGGAGGTTCCGGTAAATACCTTGGATTACCAGAACACTTCGGGCAAAAGAAAAAAGATATATTCAGCTCCATTGTTGATCGAGTGCGACAAAGAGCACATAGTTGGTCCTCTAGATTTCTATCCTCAGCTGGAAAGGAAATCTTACTAAAGAGTGTACTCGCCGCTATGCCTACATACTCTATGTCGTGCTTCAAGCTACCAACCTCTTTATGTAAAAAAATCCAATCACTTCTCACAAGATTCTGGTGGGACAATAAGGAGGGAGAAAGAAAGATGAGTTGGGTTTCATGGAAAAAACTATCACTCCCAAAGAATGCGGGAGGACTTGGATTCAGAGACCTTGAGAGATTTAATAATTCTATTTTTGAGAAAATTGGATGGAGATTGATAAACGAGCCTGAGTCGCTTTTAGCTCGGGTGCTTAAAGAAAAATATTATTTCGGAGACAATTTTCTAACCAGTAAGCTTTCTTCAAGACCATCCCATGGTTGGATAAGTGTTTTAGAGGGGAGAAATTTTTTAAAACAATGACTAGGCTGGCTAGTAGGTTCAGGTGAAAACATTAATATTTGGTCAGATAACTGGTTATTTTTTACTTCTCCATTAAGCCCAATGGGACCAGCTACCTCTTCAAATGTGGAAATGAGAGTAGCTCACTTCATTGATACCACGACAAGAAGCTGGGACTGGGGAAAAATTCAAGTAGTGATCCCGGATTTTGCGCACTGCATCCAGATGCTCCCTCCCTGCTCAGCAAAAGGCAATGATAAGTTAGCATGGTTACCAGTAAAGTCTAGAATTTATACGGCTAAATCAGGGTATGCTTTAACTTCTTTACATGACATTCATGATTCAGATCGAACTTTTAAATGGCAGAACCTGCTGTGGAATCGCCATACATCCCCCAAAATCAAAAGCTTTATTTGGAAAGCGGCGGCATGAGCTTTACCGGTTAACTCACAATTGAGGAGGCGAGGTGTGGATATTGATCAAAATTGTACTCGTTGTGGCCTCCTTGAGACAACTAACCATGTTCTCTTCTAATGCGAATATGCTCAAAAGGTATGGAACCTAGCGCCTATTCAGTACAAACCCCCTAATGAAGGTGTGTCAGTCCTCGAGTTTTGCAAATACTCAAAAAGCTTCAAAGCTCTTCCTCCTACTGGAGTAAGGATAGCAGATATTGAGTTCTGGATATGTTGGTATTTGTGGATAGCTAGAAACAAACTAGTTTTTGAGAATTCAAATTACTCTGAGATAGAGACAGTAACAAAATCAATAGTTGAAGCAGGAAACTGGGAGAGAGCTCAATCTTCTGCACCGAAAGTGAGAGCCCCTTTGATTTCGCTTCTACCACCACCGACTATAAATTAAGCTCTTCACCTATATGTCGATGTGGCTTGGAACCCGAAGTCGACATGGAGTGGATGTGGATGGGTTTATGAGGGAGAATTAAGTACGGACTTTGAGCCGTTTGCAGCCGTATGCTGCAAGTTACCATCACCATTACAAGCGGAAGCCTGGGCTATTAAATCCGCGTTGTCCCATGCTCTCTCGATGAGCAGGCTGGAGATCCTGATTCTATCAGACTCCCAAACATTGGTTAAACTTCTGAAGGCTAAGGAGTCCATTAATGAGTTTCATGGAGTGCTTTCTGATATTCGCCATTTGTTGTCTTCCTTTTCTACAATTTCATTTAGGTATATCCCAAGAACAGCCAACTGTAGGGCTGATTCTATGGCAAAAACATCTCTGTTAAACTTTGAGAGATCTTTGATCTCGACTTAATTAAGCAAAATATCGGTTATGACCAAAAAAAAAAAAAGACAGGGTAAAATGTAATATTGGCGCTACCTGGTCTAAGAATAAGGGTTTCAGTGGAGAAGTTTGGGTGGTTAGAAATCATGATGAACAAGTAAGTTTATATAGCTGAACGCCTTTTTTTAACTTAAATAGCAAAGAGGAGGTGAATTTGAAAGGAGTGTTATTGGCAATAGAAAGCATGATCCAGCTAAAATTTGATAATGTTATTTTTGAATGTGATTGTTATGATCTAATTTTGGCTGTGAGGAAACAGAAGTGTGACCTTCTTTTATCTTACAGGTGGAAGAATGTAATATTAGAATGACAAGATTTATATTCTCAAAATTTCGGTTAGTCTCAAAATTTCGGTTAGTCAAGCATGTAGCCATTAGGCAACAGAACAGCTGCTCTCATTGCTCAAAGTATCACATGTGACTCTCGGTTACACTCATATGTGGCTTCTTCCTTTCCTTGGTGGTTGGCTAAAGTTTTTGAAGATGAAAGCTCTCATGTCTCTGTGAATGGCTAACTTTTAGATTAAGTTTTGGTTAGTAGACTTATATGGAAGATGAGATTTTGTATTCATTCCTTCCTTTATGTTGGTAAAACTAATGGTTATTGTAATTTATTCTCATTTCATTAGTAATATATTCAAAGATGACAAAAAAAAATCTAACTATGACTATTTTTTTGGTGTCTGGAAAAATAAAAACCAAGATTTTTTTTCTCTTTTGATCTAGTGGCTTTAATATTCCCATTAACAACGTGGGATGATTTCCACACAAAAAAAAATCAAGATTTTGCTCATTAATCTCATTGCTTAATTAGAAAACGGTTTAACGAATATAATTGCCTCAAGCACAATGTTTATTTTTTTAATTTGATTTGTGACATACTTCCTCAAAAATTTAATTTCGTATCTCCAGTGATCTCTCGAGACCTTTTAATATCAATTATAAAAAGTATAGAATGCTTATAATTTTTACCTTTTAGAATTGATCAATGCAAACACGTAATTTTTACATTCAACATTTATCATAACTTGAAATTTGTTATCTAAGACCGTGTAACTTATGTTTCAACTTTTAACTCAATAAATATTTTCTCTATATCAAGTTCAAAATTGTATTTATAAATATAAACTAGATTATAACCCATGCGTTTTAATAGTAAAATATATTCGATATATATTTTAATATAAAATTATATGAAATAGAATTATAGTGTGTTTTACAAATTTTATAAATATATTGATATTAAATATTATATTGTAAATAATATATATTTTTAGGATAATATATTTATAGATCAAAAGAATATAAATTAATTAGGTACAATGATTATTATTTATAAATTTTTAGGAAAGTGAAGTTATAAATTTTAAAATGTCACATGTGATAAAACATTTTAATTGGAATAAACAAATTTATAAATAAATATATACAAATAATATAACATTATAATTAATATAAAAAACTAAAATATCTAAACAACTTTTGTAATATGATCAATTTTCAATTAGTATTAGGTATTAAATATGGATTATTATTAAACGGAGTGAGTAAGAAAGAGTTACCTGAACTGATCAGTGAGTTCGAGTTTATTTGTCTCTAGTAACGGTTGATAATATCCAATCTCTGAAGTAAACCGTTCATTACGTTTCTTATAAGCAGCCACAAGAACCTTGAAGATCCCAGAGAACACACTTCCTTGTGGTTTAACAAATACATAAAACCGAGTTCCCACAAAAAGTAGAATAAGTGCAAACAAGTTGAGAATGGTCGGGATTGCGAAACCAATGCCCCAACTGATGTTGTTCTGTACGTACAACACTAGAGTCATTGAGATTAACTGAACTATTGTATGAGTTGTGTAGTACCAGCTAAAGAAGGTTCTACTTCCTTCTCTTCCTTCTTCAGTTGAATCATCGAACTGATCAAGACTAAATGGAACACTACAGGATCGGATTCCTCCTGTTCCGACTGTTAACAAGAAAAGTCCGGAGAGTAGAACGTATAATTGAAAATTGGTATAGCTGATACATTTTCCGGTGATTTGGTCGTCGGTGCAAGGTGGTGGTCGTAGATTAGGGTTCAGAGAAGTGATAGTCAACACCAACATGCCCTGTTGAAGTTTTAACTCTTGTTAATAAAATTAAAATTGGTTTACTAAACCGAGAAATCCTCTATCATAGTAAACAAACAAAACATCGAGTCATTACCAAACATTAAAGTACGCGTTTGTGTTGCATTTGCATGTGTTCGGAAAGAAAAAAATTAAATATAATATATTAAAAAGTAAAGTTTAGTATTTATATAACATTTTTTATAAAAGCGTTATGGCAAAACCATTTTTAAATGCTAACGAATTGGATTCATCTGAAAAAAACAATAAATATAAAAGCACAAGCAAACGTAACGTTACCATTAAGACCATATAAGTTATGGCATGAAGTTTAACGTGTAAAAAAAAACTATTTTCCGGAAAAAAAAAATTACCAACAACTCTGCGATGGAACCGAAGACAATGGTATTAAATTTTCCGGTGTATGAGTCGGAGATATAAGCTCCGATGATGGGAGAAAAGTTAGTGAGAGCTGACCAAGAATTGATTAAAGTCGCCGCTTGAACTTGATCCATATGATATTCTTTTACCATATAGACCATAAAATTTGCCATTAATCCAAAGGTGGCTAGCCTCTCCAATGTCTCATTCCCTGAATCATCAAGCCTTATCATATATTTACAAAAGACAAGAAATAAATATCTAAACTTGATAGTGATCTTGTAAGTACCTATGATGTAAGGCATTGTTTTCCAACCAAGAGGCTTCCTTGGTCTCGTTGAATCCGAAGAAACTATCCCTTGTTCATCATCCATTTTTCTTATCCTACTAGCTTGTAGTACTCGTTTTTTTCTTGTATTGAAGAAGATGAGTTAATGATCTAGAAGTAATGAGAAGTCTTAGTTTATATATAGAACCACTAAAGACAATTACATGGTACATCATCTCGACGCGTATTTGCACATTTAATAACAAAACACATATGTAATCAGTAAAATTAAGATATGTATTTATCAAAAAAAATTAAGATAAGTGTTAATTAATGTTTAATCAATCTAATGAAACTACGTGGCGCACAAAATCTTTACTAAATAAAATCTAATGCTTTTAAGTATGTAGCATATAATATAAACACATATCTGGTGAAAAAAAATAAATAAACACATATCAATATTTACTAAATCACAAATAATTTATTACTAATAACTACGTCATTCTTCTTATGACACACATTATTTGTTATTATCACAATTTTTTTATTTTAATTACAAATTATATAATTTAATAATTTTAATAATTTAATTCAAAAAATATCTCAAGTATCCAAGATTTTCTACATCTATTTTAATAATTCACAACTAATTTGTTTTTAAAAATAGTTTCAACTCCAAATTTTTTATTTATTTTTCTCTCCATTTTTTAATCTATAGAACTGTTTTTACAAAATATATAGTTTTATTTTTGTATATTGTTGTAAATTAACATTTAAAACTATTTTTTTTTAATAATTATTACAACAAATTAATATTTTTAAAATTATTTTATTATATAATACGAAATAATATTTAGTTTACTCATGCATAGCAGAAACATAATTCAAATAATTTTATAAAACAATATTTATAATTATATTAGATAATTAAATAAGGAATAAGGCAATGTTTTTGATAACCTATGAAAAATAATTAAATAACAATATATCTTATTATTTTATGTATAAATTTTAGCACGAATCAGTCAATCGGGCCTATACCACGCTAGCTCATAGAAGCCCAAAAAGGGAATGATAAAATGTCATGTGTAGATGTAGCCTGTTGTCCCGTTTCAGGTAATTATGGATTGGGCTTATTTTTCACCACTCCAGGCCCATCAGAAAACCTACAATTCTCATCAAGCCTGGCCTTTGCAAATTCAGTGCATAATGTAAACCAACATTAGATCGTAACGCTTGGGTTGGGCCTGCTTTGAATCAGCCCATATTGGTTAGAATTCGGCCCTAAACGTAACGTATTAATAATCTAATTGACACGACCGAAACAATTTAAATTTATAAAAAAAAAAACATGTTGCTTTGATTGTTCATAAACTTGAATTATACAAAGAATCTACCTAAAAAAGTAACATAAGAAGTTAGCAATTTGATGATCAGTTTGAAATTTTTTTAATAATATTTAATCAAACCGAAAGCTAGAGTTAGAGCTTCGGCCTAACTACAGAAGTAAAAGCCAAAAAGATTGGTCAGACGTTGACTTGGCCAAATTTGTTAGATAGGATTTGCATGGCCTTTAACACATTGATTAGAAAGTGACAAACAAAGGAGATAAGCGTGAGAGTTTTCAACTTTTCAAGATTGTTGTGTTGACTCGTTAAATCACATTCCTACCCTTTATAAGTTTGTTTATAAGATTGTTGTTTTGTCTGATTTGCTTGATCCACATATATTTAACCTAATCCTTCGCATGATCTATTAAATCTGCTTTCACCATTCGAACATAAGACAAGTAAAGTGTTTCAAGTTCAAGTTGTTTTCAGAATCATTAAAAGTAAACGCAAAGTAAAGACGTTGGCCGTTAAAAACTCAAGAGAACAAAACATATATGCGACAGTGTCAGATGTGATATAATTGGTAGGTACATAACTAATCCCATATTTATAAATATTTTCAGCAAAAAAGGAAAAAAAAATATTCATAAATATTATAAATCACTCGTTAAAAAATATTCCTTTTCTTCAGCTTTTTCTAAATTTATAAATGATTTCTGATAAAAATAACAAGAGCCATAAAAAGTGGGAGAATATATAAATCCAGTGGACATCTGAGAAGTCCTCTGTATTTAAAAATCCAGTGAACATAATTAGTTGTACTTTTTGTCAGCTTCGATTTTTTTTACTTCCATCAATTGTGTGTATATATTTTTGATCAAAAAAAAAAAATGAAATCATTATTTCTACATTACTTTGTTTGTGTCATTATAAACGGTTTAAAACATAATATTAATTGTGATAGTATAGTCAAAATATAAAAATTGCGAGGAATCCTCATGTTATTATGTAGGCAGAATCAACTTTGATTATCCACAAAGGGAAGAATATATTCGTGAGTTATAATATTTTATGTGTCATTATCTAATTGGGGTGAAGAGTCAATACGAATCTATGGAGAACTCATCCTTACCTGAAACCACATCTCTATCTCTTCTTCATTCTCCTTTGATTATTTAATTATTTCAGTAATTTAGTAAAATCACAACTCTTTTCAACACTAGGCAAGTGTTATGTCTTATCTAGTTATTTAATATTATTTTATGATTGTTTTTTTTGTTAAAAATGTAATTTATTATTATTGTTAAGAGTTCTATACTGAAAATGTGATGAAATCTACATCTACTATATGAGTAAAGAAACATGAATATCAATACATCCGAAACCAATGAAATTTAAAAATTAATCTTAAAATTAAATTATTAAAAAAATAGAAACAATTATTTTAAACGACTGGTCATGAAAAGCCAACTTTATATATTACTCATTGTACAAAAATATGATATTCTAATTTACTACTTATTATTTAACATTACTAAGTAGAAATTAACCCTACTAAAAAATTTGTACAAATATTCTAGCATTATATAAATGTTACATTATTTATATACATTTATTTATTATAATTTTATTTATTCCAATTAAAATATTTATCACATAAGATATTGTTAAAATTATAATTTCATATTCTAAAAAATATATTCTAATATATTTTAATTATAATTTGCATCATTGATTTAAAATTTAAAATTACCATACGTAAAATATATCATAATTCTATTTTATATATTTTTACATATATAACTAAAAATATATGTTAAATATATTTTTCGCGCCAAACCGCGTGGGTTATAATCTAGTTAATGTTTTATAGACAATGAGTGCTAACGTAGTTAGACCATCCAATAATTCAGGTACCATTAAAATATGTGCAAAGATTAACATTTATGTAACATTCTAATCATATATGCAGAGTTGGCCCCAACTAAAGAATTTGATAATGTAAAAAATAAATAAGTATTTAAAAAGATCTTCCTAGCTTCAAGTCACGTCCATAAAATAGAAGTCAATGGTCTAACATAACACAGCTCATATACAGACGAGAAAAAAGAGAAAAATATAAAAAGAAGATAATATTGTCACGGGCAGTGTAAAGGACTTTGGTTTTGAATTTATGTCTATTTTAATTTTATTTTCAATTTATTGTATGCTTTATTAAAAGAGAGAAAGTGTTATAAAGAATGAATGCAAAAATAAATAAAAAGAAAGGTTTGGTCATGGCCACAATCAAGTGTAAGTGGAGAATGGTTGGTATGTGTTGTGTCCTTCAAACCTCAAAAAGCTTATATTTCATGATCTTTTTGTTTTGTTTTTCATTATTTTATAGTTTCTCATATGTATTTTAATTTATAGGAGTGGAAATAAATACAAGAAAACAAAATATTGCATGGATAAGGAAATAGGACAATTGTGTATGCAACTTGTTTCTTTATCTTCATGATATATATCACTATAATGTTAAAGTCGTCTCAAATAGTATTAGATTCTTCGATATAAAAAGACTTTATGTGGTGATTAATTAGAGCATTGTGAATTTGAATCATATACTTTGACATGTATGCGTATGCACATACGTATAATCCAAATATTCAAATCTGTGAATAGCCAAAAAAAATCATTCATTAAATTTCACAGCATATTATTGTATATATATCTATGCCCATGTTAATCGTTATTTATAGATTTGTTTGCTAATAAATATTTGTTTGTTCTTAAAATATAGTTTTTTAGTTTTTATTTTATTTTGTTGATAAATTGTAAATTATAAAATTCAGTGATTAAAAATAATTATATTTATCAAATATTATTGGTCTATAATTATAAGAATAAATTTGTGGTGAAAGAACATAATATTTTAAAAAATTAATAATTATTATTTCTTAAGTGTAAATCCTCTTAAACATAAATCTTTTAGAATTAATTATTGATTTTAATTTGGGTAAAATACTAAATATTATTTTATTATTCTTCTCTTTTTAACTCTTTTTATCTTTCTCTTAAATAAGCTGCATTGTTAATTATATGAAAAGATGGAATTGTCTGCAACTTTAACAGGTGTATGGGCCTCAAGATTAGTTTTGATTAAAAATATCATAAAAATAAGTTAGCAAAATATGCTGGTATGAGATCCTTATACATAGAAACCTATATTCAAATGCAGAAGTGCTGTGGTAATTTTTTCTTACAAATATGTGTAGATAAATATAGTTTACACTCAACAGATACGAACATATATATTTTACTATAAGACAACAAAAAAAAAATAGTGTGTTTATGATTCTATCTAATATGAATGAAAATGTATTTAGTGACAACTGACAACACTTTGTTGGCCGTTTTGCAAAAGCCAAAACTACCATGAATAGAAGAAGATGAATCAGTAGGTCTAGATTAAGTGAATGTTCTATTTCGTTTTGTTTTAGTCAAAAAAGTTAATTTCACTAAATTTATTTAAAATTCATTAAGTGGATGGTTTGATAACTTTGATTCTTTTCATCACCTTTATCTTGGCCTAAACTTTTTTTTTTTTTTTTTGATTTATTTGCATCCTTCTCCATTAAAACAAAGCAAACCCTAATTTATAGTATTATATATATATAATATTTTTGTCTACATAAACAGTGTAGATTAAAAGTTACTTTTACATGAGATAATCTATGTTATTCTCCTAAGAGAATTTAGTTTTTGTTAATATAGGCGTTGGCTAACGAATTTTACTCGATTAAATCATTCTTAAAAATATGTAACATGTGTTAAAATCGTGGAAAATAAAATACTAAATTAATTTAGTGATATTAGTATTATGAAAACCCTATTTCAAAATTATTTTTCATATTAAGTAAAGACAAATAAACATGATTGATTAGTCTTTATTCCACCACTATATTACTTGGCTTTTTAAATAAATACTTGGAATTAATATAATCTTTAGTGACCTAAAAAACAAATAAATAAAGCTATTTTTCTAGAGGAAGTGAAAACAAAGTCATTTCATAAGAAGAAAATAAAGAGATGAAGTCATTTTCTAATATTAAAGAGGGCCCAAATTCTTCTTTCTTCTCTCTCAATTGGACCATGATCTTCTATCATCTTTTTAAATTCCACTAATACCCTTTTCACTTTCACTCTTATTATATTTATTTCATCAAAAAACCTTTTTAATTATTTTTCCTCTATACCTCAAAGTTTGAGTGATAGAAAGAGAAAGAGAGACAATGGTGGGTTCTTGAAGCTTCTTACATTTCTTTTGCTCTCTTACATCTTTCAAGAATATGATTTATGTGTGTTTTGTAATGATGTTTCCTTTTATGTCTTTTTCTCAAAATCTTGTTTTCTATTTTTATTCTTTGCCTTACAGGAACTGGAAGAAGAGGTTTCAAGATGGGATGGTTACGCCGACTGGAGAAACAAAGCTGCCGTGAAAGGCCGTCACGGTGGCATGATCGCCGCTTCTTTCGTCTTGGGTTAGTCTCTAAAATTACAATTTTACCCTTCTCATGTGATTGATTCATATATATATGTTTTACTCAGTGGTGGAGGTATTAGAGAACCTAGCGTATCTGGCTAATGCGAGTAACCTAGTTATGTACCTAAGAGAGTACATGCATATGTCTCCATCCAAATCGGCAAATGACGTCACTAATTTCATGGGCACAGCTTTTTTCCTAGCTCTCCTCGGTGGTTTCCTCTCCGATGCTTTCTTCTCCACTTTTCAAATCTTCTTAATCTCAGCCTCCATTGAGTTCTTGGTAAAACCTACTTACTCTTTAACTATTCTTTATAATAAACTTATTTCTTATTAGCGTTGACTTTTTTGAGCCACCATAACCATAACTCTGTTCACATTACATAAGACCCATTTGATAGATATGTAGATCTATCTATAAAATAAATAAAATAATGCATATAAAAAGATTATTATATGGTTGTATAAAAATCCAACGAACCATGCGTGCATTGGTATGCTAATAAAAAAGGACAAAGCAAGTAGCGTGACTTTGATACGGTACCGTATCTATACGCAAAGCTTTTGTTTTGTTTAGATCTCAAACACGACACATGCGTGATACCATGTAATAAAATCGTATGTTGGATAGGGGCTTATGGCTATGGTATTATCATTAGTTTTAACTGTCACTGTCTTAGGGTCAAAAAAGGAAATTTAAAAAACCCTTTTGTGGGTTTCAGTAGTTAGCTACAACTATAGTCTCTTTTTTAAATGTTATCTTGTCTTTATATTTGATAGGGTATGAAAGTATAATGTCCACTTATATAACATATGCCACTAGTAGCCTCGTGACTCTGCCACATAATGGTACAAAAGACAAAACAAACTTGTAGTTTTAAAGTACAGACTGTACTATACAGTTGGGCTGTTAATGCTTTCTTTTATTAGATTTTATAGGTAGCGTTTGGCGTTTTAAATTTCTAATTAGAACGCAAACGCTATTATGGAGAGAGCTTTTGATGGATGAAGTTTAGCTCTACAATATAGTAACTATATAATCTTAAATTATTCATTATGAAACTTATAAAAGATTATAAGAATAAATAGCTAACTTAGCTTGCAACTTCAATATATATTGAGTTCTTATTTATTTAAATAGAGTATTTTAGACTTTAGTAAATTACTTATATCATGAAGTATTAATATATATATGCACTAGAATCAACATATAAATATATCATTGGATATCGCAATCCATAGGCCACAATTTTGTTAAAGAAAAAACCTTGATGTGTACGTCAGTGTAACAGAAGTTATCTCTTCAAGAAAGAGCATTGGCCAATGAGAAGACCATACGAAAATTATGTTTTGTCCATATCTCATTTAATAACGACGTTTCGTAGTTCATAACGGTTTTAATTATTTGTTTCACCGGCTGATCTGACTCTCACGAACCACAAGGGTTAACCTCGCTCACGTGCCCTGGTCGACTGGTCCCATACAATTCTTTCTAAACCCCACAAAATCCGTAATCAATGATTTTAACAATATTTTGCAGGGATTGATCATTCTCACGATCCAAGCTCGTACACCATCATTAATGCCTTCATCGTGTGATAGTTCCACGTGTGTAGAAGTGAGTGGTTTGAAGGAAGCGATGTTGTTCGTTGGATTGTACCTTGTGGCTTTGGGAGTGGGAGGGATTAAAGGATCATTACCATCACACGGAGCAGAGCAGTTTGATGAGACTACACCTAAAGGTCGGAAACAAAGGTCAACATTCTTTAACTACTACGTCTTTTGTCTTGCTTGTGGAGCACTTGTTGCTGTCACGTTCGTGGTTTGGTTAGAAGATAACAAAGGATGGGAATGGGGATTTGGTGTCTCAACAATTGCTATCTTTGTTTCGATTCTCATCTTTCTCTCGGGATCAAGATTTTATAGGAACAAGATTCCATGTGGAAGTCCTCTCACCACAATCTTGAAGGTTTGTTTTGGCTTCTTTAAATGGAGATTGAGAATAAACGTGTGCCCTAAGTAATGTATAAACCTTTTTTTTGTTCAGGTTCTTCTTGCGGCTGCGGTTAAGTGTTGCACGAGTGGAAGTTCAAGCAATGCGGTTGTGAGTTTGGCTGCGAGTCCCTCTAATCATTGTGTAGCTAAAGGGAACAAAGAAGTTGAATCAGAAGGAGAACTCGAAAAGACACGTCATCAAGAAGCCATACCTACTCAAGCACAACTAACCAACAGCTTGAGATTCTTAAACGGAGCAGCCGAGGAGAAACCTATTCATAACTTATTACAATGCACGGTTCAACAAGTGGAAGACGTAAAGATCGTTCTCAAAATGCTTCCTATATTTGCTTGTACCATCATGCTCAACTGTTGCTTAGCTCAGCTCTCAACATTCTCCGTTCAACAAGCTGCATCAATGAACACAAAGATTGGAAACCTAAAGATTCCTCCAGCTTCCTTACCAGTCTTCCCAGTTGTTTTCATCATGATCCTCGCACCTATCTACGACCATCTCATCATCCCATTCGCTAGAAAAGCTACAAAAACCGAAACGGGAGTAACTCATCTACAAAGAATTGGAGTAGGTTTAGTTCTATCAATATTAGCAATGGGAGTTGCAGCTCTTGTTGAGATCAAACGAAAGGGAATAGCGAAAGACAACGGATTACTTGACTCGAAAGAAACCTTACCAGTCACTTTCTTATGGATAGCTCTTCAATATCTTTTCCTAGGGTCAGCTGATTTATTCACACTAGCTGGACTACTAGAGTATTTCTTCACAGAAGCACCTTCATCTATGAGATCTCTAGCTACATCACTCTCGTGGGCTTCGTTAGCAATGGGGTACTATCTAAGCTCAGTGATAGTTTCAATTGTGAATAGTATCACAGGAAGCTCAGGGAATACACCTTGGCTCAAAGGAAGGAGTATAAACCGTTATAAACTAGACTACTTCTATTGGCTAATGTGTGTTCTTAGTGCAGCTAACTTCTTGCATTATCTCTTTTGGGCCATGCGTTACAAGTATAGATCGACTGGTTCAAGAAGCTAAATCGAGTGCTCCTCTTTTAAGGGTTTTTTCTTACCAGAGAAGAAAATGTTTTTTACTTCAACGGCTGATATATATAGATATACTATATAAGAGATGATCAATGAGGTCAAGAAGTGATGTGGTACTCATTTATATATGGTTGGTGGGTTTGGAGTTTTTTTTTTTATATTGTTGGACAAGGAATGTACAGTGGATGATATTAACTTGCATTAGTCTTACTTTAATGTGTTTCTTGTACTGTTCGAAATTGAGCCGAGTAGTTAAGTTTTGATATTGTAATAAAGTTTGATACTGAATACAAGAATTTGAGACAAAGACTATGGTTTTGTGTCTGTTGCATAGCCCTGGGCATTCAGAAAACCGAACCGAACTACATCGGTTTTAGACCGATCAGAACATTTTTATTTTTAATTCGATTTTCGGTTCGGTTCGCTTTGAATTAATATTAACCGAATAAATTTAAAAAA